>OY720349.1:5676030-5963530 GCA_963082975.1 Labia minor
TCGACCACAAGTCGATTTTTTTAATCATTGCTTCTATTTTATCTTCAACTTTAAATATATTTACAACAGTACCTTGCAGGCTCAAATTAAGTTCGTTCAATTTTGTAAAAATATCAGTCAAGTAAGCCACCTTAGCTAACCAGATAAAATCATTGAAACATTCGGTCAGTTCAAAATGCGCATCTATTAAAAACAATCGTATTTCATCTCGAAGCTCAAAAAGGCGAATGAGTACTTTCCCGCGGGACAACCAACGTACATCTGTATGTAATAATAAATGTGTATGTTGACTACCCATTTCCTCACACAAAATTTTAAAAACTCTGGAATTAAGTGGACGAGCCTTAATGAAATTGACAATTTTAACTACTTCGTCTAATGTTCTTTTCAAATCTGGTGACATATTTTTGGCTGCTAATGATTCTCTGTGAATGCAGCAATGATTCCAAACAACCTGAGGCGCAACATTTTTAATAAGAGCAATCAATCCAGTTCTTGTACCTGACATTGCACGAGCACCATCAGTGCAAATTCCAACACATTTTGGCCACTCTATTTCATTTTCGGTTATAAAATTATTCAAACTGTTAAATATGTCATTAGCTGTCGTTCGTGAAGGTAGTGAATCACAAAACAATACATCTTCTTGTATTTGATTTTCAAACTCATATCTAATGAAAGCTAACAAATTGGCATTATTAGTGACATCAGTACTTTCATCCAATTGTAATGAGTAATAGTGACTTTTGCGCACTCTCGATATTAATTCTTCTTTTATATTACATGACATGTCTTCAATCCTATTCTTAACCGTATCATTTGATAATGAAATCAAATTTATATCGTTTGCTGCTTTAGTTCCTAACATTATATTTGTAATTACTTTTGTAGCAGGAAGAATTAATTGCTCTGCTATATTATGCGGCTTTCCTGCTTTAGCAATAAGTAGAGCTACTTCATATGATGCCATTACTGCTTTCTTACTCATACCACCAGATCCCGTCTTTACCATCAATTTCTGACTTGAATTAAGTTCTTCTTTTTTCATTTTAAAAAATTCGATAGACTTACTAACATGCTCGCTGTGCTTTGTTTGTAAATGACGTCTGAGATTAGCAGGTTTCATACTTTCATTGGATAAACTTTCCTGACATAGAACGCAGACTGGTCTTTCCACATCATTGTTGCAAATATAAGTAAATCCAAATGATAAATAATCATCCGAATATTTTCTAGTTTTGCGTTTCTTGGTAGAGTTTGCTGTTGATGCCTCATCATCTGATTCTTTCCGTTTCTGTGTTGAACCAGTTTGTAGCCAACGATCCATTTTATGGAGTAATTTATTAACATTGAACTACAATAATATAAATATAATATAAATATAATATAAATATAACGAATTATTATTTACTAGCTATGTTTTAATATGATTTTAAATGAATGTTTTAATATCATTTTAAATGAATGTTTTAAATCATTTTAATAAATGTTTTAAATCATTTTAAATAAATGATTTAATATCATTTTAAATGAATATTAATTTATATAATAAATATATTTCGTAATTTGATTCTAAAATATTATTAATTTCGTAATTTGATTCTAAAATATTATTAATTTCGTAATTTGATTCTAAAATATTATTAAAATAAATATTTTTTATTCATAAAACTAACTTATACTTACTCTCAAAAACAGCCTTTCTGGGAAATTGCAAAATGTGTTTAGTGTTTTTATAAAATAATGATCATGCAAATTACACTAAAAATTAAAAAAAATTATTAGCTATAATAAACTATTATTAGCTATAATTTAATTATAATTAATTAAATTAATAAAAATAATTTAAAGATACAACTCGTTGAGAAATGAACTTATAATTAACATTAATAAAAATAATTTAAAGATACAACTCGTTGAGAAATGAACTTATAATTAACATTTGCTTTAAAACTGTTTAAAACCCCAGAGTGGACGCTGACAATTTGGGTTTTTCCGGGTAAGACTGTCCCCTCCCCTGGTTTTCCCCAATAACAAAGTGAAAGAAAATTCCCTTATATGCCTCCCCTTCCGAGCCCCTAAGAGGGGTTATTTTAAAGGAACAATCGAAAAATGATTTTAAATGAATGAATGGATGAAAATTCAAATTTTATATATAGTTTTTTATATATGTTTATTTATTCACAAAAAATTAATTGACATAATTATCAATTTAATAAAATAAAATAGTATTATTAATAGTATTAAATTATAGCCGTAATTCTCTAGGAGGATATAGTTAAACAATGAACTTTAAATATTTATATATGTATATATTTTTACGATGATTTTTTTCCGAGGACCGCGGACCCCCAGTAAAGGCTTCGCGGACCCCCAGGGGTCCGCGGACCACAGTTTAAGAACCACTGGTATACTTGATTCAAATTTTATTAGGACCGGGAAAGGATTTTAAATATACCAATGTAAGATATATGGATATATCGACTTATTCCAAGAAATTTAGATTATTTATGATATACAGTGAACGCTCTATATAAGCAACTCATTTGAACCAATTTCAATAAAAAAGTTTCTTATTGGGAAAAGTTGATTATAGGGAAAAAATGAGTATAAAAAAACGTACCGTCTGGAAAATATTTTTCCTTATTTCTTTTACAAACTGAACTATGTTAGAACAAATATAAATAACTATTCTAATTAACAGAAATTAACTTCAATACTGGTTACACAAAACACAAACATATTCCAAAAATAGAATTTTTTACAATTTGTGGTTATGTTGTTGTGAACAGCTGTCATCTCAAATATTTAGTTTTTCAAAAAAAGTTGCTTATATAGAACAGTTGAACTATAAAAAGTTGCTTGCATAGAGGTTGCTTATATAGAGCGTTTACTGTATTACAAATACTTTTATTAATTTTAAAAAATTACATTAATATTATATTTGGAGATGTCTTAATTATAGTTACTAATATAAAATATATAAAATATATTGAAGTGATTGTGATTTTTGTTTGAACACGATTAGCAAAGTTTTAAAAATAAGATTAGTTAGGATTTTGAGTTTGCTAATGAGTTAGTTGATTAGGTAGGAGTGAGAAAATGTTTACTGGTAAAGACGTCTGTCTTGAAAAGTTGAAAATTAAAGAATTTGAGAAAAACGCAGACAAACGAGTTCTGAGAAGGAAGGTATAAGTAGAAGAATGAGGAATAAAATAACGCACGTAACATTTACTTGACCTATTGGCATATCAATTAACCATAGATAGATATACTGGAAATAGAAACTGATTTCATATTAACTTTATAAATATATATACTTATGTATGCTTATATATTTGATTATTTGTAAGAATAATATAATATATTTTCAACGTTTCTATAGAAGAATGAAGTGTAATTTTTAATCAAATGATTGACATTCTTTGAAATAAAAATATATTATTTCAAATCAAAGTTGAGATGTTGCTTTATATTGCTTTTTTACATTGCATTATCTCTATTATTATTATTATTATTATTATTTTTCTTCGACTTTTAATAAATTTCATAAAAGATTTCGATATATTGGAAAGTGAATTTTTATTGAAAATATTTTGAAATAATATAATGGAATTTAATTCTATAGTTTTAAAGTGTAGGTGGATGTATACTCCACATTGGAATAGAAAATATTCCAAGTTAACTTTTATTTTACAAAAAATTTTATAAAATTGAGAAATAATGAAGAATATCAAAAAAAAAAAAAAATTATTAATTTCTAATAGTTTTCTCATTTTACTTCTAATAATTTATCATTTGAAATAATTTTTTTTTTTTAAAAAAAAATAATAATTTCAAGTAATTTATTGAACTTTTCACATTTATTTTTAAATGTCCCAAGTTGAGCCTCTAGGAAGTATATACATACAGAACCTTGTAACAAGAAACAAGTTTACTATATATATATATTACTATCAGATTTATCAGGGATATAATTACGTATTTTTGTGAGATTGTTTTCTCGACGTTTCGGCACCCATTTTGGCGTCATTTTCAAGAGATTATTTAGGTGGGAATATTTTTGGGATTCTGGGTCTTAGTCAGTGTGACCAAGGGTTAATATCGGGATTTTGGGTTGATAGGTTGGGTAGTTTTGTACTCACTGCGTTGCTATGGAGCTCCGAAGAATCCTGGGCAATCGTGAGACTGACCTCGGGCTGTTGTCCAGTGCGGACGTGTTCCAGTGTTATTGGGTTTCTAAGGAGGATAAATATTGTTGAGAAATTGTTTATACATTACTACATAATAAATATTTAATGCATTTACTTGATTATTAATAGAAATTATTGAAAAAATAGAGAAAAGAAAAACTACTAGTAATATTAGTATAATTATATATATTTATTAAAAATAGATAATAACTTGTTTCTATACTTTTTGATTGATATAGATTTAATATATTAAAATTATATAATTTTAAATTATTTATAATAAATACGAGTAGTAGATATGAATATATAATTCTTTAAAAAAAAAAAAATTAAAATAATAATTATTCCTTCTGATCTCGTAAGCCTATTTTACACGGGCTTAGTACTTGTCATTAGTTCAGGGGTGGGCAAATACTTTTAAGCGCGGGCCAAAATGAAATTTTCAAAATGTCTTCCGGGCCAAAGGACCATATTTCGAAAACACTAATAAAAAAAAAAATCTTTTTTTTTAGAGACATATTGAACGAAAAATCAAAATAAGAGTCAACATTTTCAACGGGCCGACGGGCGTTCAAAAAGCCAGCGCTTAAAAGTATTTGCCCACCCCTGAACTAATGACAAGTACTAAGCCCGTGTAAACTAAGCTGTACATAATTGTGATAAGACATATTTCAAAAGTTGATGGAGATTGAAACAGTTAAGCAATTGTATTTACGAGTACATATGGTACATTGACAATTATATATGGTATATAAAAAAAATCTCTGACTTTGTACATTCTACGCAAGGACAACGCCTATCAAGCCGGTTATATCAATGAGGTGTCCTATGATCAGTAGAACGGGTCCTCTCAATCTTTACCTTGATTTTCTTGATTTGAGGCGCTATCAAGTAGCTTTTCCCCAATGTTGTTCCCGGAGGCTGGGTTGACTCCGTCCCATAGATCCCAGCTATGGAACCATGTGTATGTGAGGCAGGATCGCTACTCACACACCCAATGGGGCCTTCATATATGGTATATTGTATATAGTATATATATATGTTATATATTTTAGTGGATGAATAAATATCGTATTTATTTCAATGTAAAATATATTCTGAGCTTAAACAAATAAGTTGAAAAAAAATAAGATAATAGCTGAGTGAATTGCTTTTGATAAACAGTGCAATAGAGAACATTGCTTTGTCTCTCTGGTAGAATTGAATAAATGGAAACCCGAACAAACCTTGAATGTATATCAATGAAGAGTTTCCATTTATTTAACGTGATAAGAACGAATTGGAGAAAAAAAAAATCTTAGAGATTTCAGATTCCTTGTTTTTTTTTTAAGTGTATATCATTCTTTTAAAAGATACTATCAATGTTTGAGAGAAAGAGAGCTTTTGGAAATTTTTGAGAATACCCTCTCTTTTTCTACTCCCTCTTAAAAGAAAGATTTTTTTACAAATTCTTTTGAAAAAAATATTAAAATATATAGACGATTTTTTTTATCATTTATTAAAAAAAAAAATATTCAATAGCATATTAAAAAAAAATTCAAACAAATTTTATATAATTATTTGGAAAATTTATATTTAATTAATTTGAATATCAAAAAAAATCTCATAAATATATATATATATATATATATATATATATATGAAAATATTTATAAATATACCATATGCAACATAATTTCAACAATTTTACAACATATTCCTTTTTTTACTCAATTTATAAGTATCTAAAAAGGTGTGTCTTGATATGGCTTATAAACACTCAAAAATAAATATTTTACTAAAATTTAAGTTAAAATTATTTTATTTTATTCAAATTCAAATTTGTTATATTAAATAACAAATTTTGTTTCTAAATTAATTTAAAATTTCTTTTGTTTTTTCATACATATAATATTATAAAACATTACACGGTTTTTATTAATTAAAAAAAAAACAATGATATTTTGAAAGATTGATTTTATTATACTACCTAGTTAGTTGATCAAGTAGAGAGAATGAAATGCAGCATATTTAGAATGCGTTGATTGATAAGTGAAAAAAAAACAAAACAAAACATTTTTTTGCAAAAAAAAAAAAAAACTCTGACTTTGTACGTCCTACGCAAGGACAACGCCTATCAATGAGGTGTCCTATGATCATTAGAACGGCTCCTCTCAACCTTTACCTTGATTTTCTTGATCGGAGGCGCTATCAAGTAGCTTTTCCCCAAGGTTGTTCCCGGAGGCTGGGTTGACTCCGTCCCATAGATCCCAGCTTGGGAAATTCCTTGCCAGGTCCGGGACTTGAATCCGGGACCATGTGAATGTGAGGCAGGTTCACTACCCGCACACCCAATGGCGCCTAAATAATCTTTCATAAATATTATTCAAATTTGAAATTATATTTTTTTTTTCAATTTTTCTAGTGTAATTTAATAATTTTTAACATTTGACATTTATGTATCTTTGTACTCTTGTGAAATAATTTGACTCTTATTTATTTATTTATTTTTAAGTGTAACTTTAATTAGATCATTGAGTTTGATATTGTATTTGCAACACACATTCACATTTATAGTGAAAATTTCAATTATTCTAAACTAAATGTTTCATTCAAGTTGTGTGTTCATTATTCATTTGGATAATCCGTTTTCCCTCTCTGTCTTTTATTCACCAATTACTGTCTCTAATTATTATTTTAGTTAACAAGTGAATATTCTGTTCATATCTATAATATATAAGACGACATATGATATAAATTGATAAAACGTTTTCTATCAGATAAGTTTGATTTCTTCATAGGGGCTGTAGTTGGGCTCAGCTGATGAAAGAGCCCTTTCAATAATTCTCAAAGGAAACTTAAATTTAACTTGGGAACGTGATATTCAAATTTATATCTTAGAATTAGACATGTCGAAAGTAATTTTACAGAAAATTTCTTCCAAAGATAAACCATTCTTAAGGTATGCATTAAAAAAAAAAATAAGTTTGGCCATCATTCATTTATTTCATCAAATTTATTTTCGTATATTAAAAGGAAAGAAATTTTGCAATATTTTTTTGTTTTTTTGTCACATTAATTAAAATTATCATATCCTAGGTATTTATTTAATAAACAAGTATTTATATTTTGTCAAAATTTGAAAATGAAAAATATTATAATTGCATTTTATATATATATATATATAGGGCGCCATTGGGTGTGTGGGTAGCGTCTTTTTGCCTCACATTCCCGGGTTCAAGTCCAGGACCTGGCAAGTGAATTTCCCTAGCTAAGATATATGGGACGGGGTCAACCCAGCCTCCGGGAACAACATTGAGGAAAAGCTACTGGATAGCGCCTCCGATCAAGAAAATCAAGGTAAAGTTGACTACATACACATACACATACATACACACACAGAGAGAGAGAGAGAGACAGACAGACATTTTTCTCAACCTTAGTGAAAATGATTCAGGAACCATCAAAACGTATAAAAACATCAAAATCTCGATATCGAAAATTTTCGTGATCGCAATACTATTTCTGGCCTCTGGCGAGATAGTAGAAATAATAGAATGTTCAAAATAATCCTTAAAATAGTATACAATTGTTTGGCTTTGTGCATTCTCGTGTAGAATAATTATGCCAAAAATGTCAGACGTCAGTTTTTTTTTTTTAATGTAAAAGCAATTAGCTTTAGTGAATTTTTATCTAACTTTTTTTTTTATTATTATTCCACTACTTAAGCAATTAAAAAAATAAATAAATAAATAAACATCTATATGTTCTAAAGTATTACTTATATTTATTAACTAGGTAATTCACTCAATGGCAATGAAAATATTTAATTTAATTATAATAATCAAATTATATTATATATATATAATGTAATAATGTAATAATGTAAGTAAACATACATCCACACAGATATTGTGAACATTTACAATTTGAGTTTTGGCAATAGCTGCTGTATGCATTCATTCATTCATTTAGTATTTAGTCCATTCCATTCCTCTTCTCCAACCTCATCGTGGTTCGCTTACAATTGTTTCAGACATTTATTCGACAGCGAATGGCAGACAGGCAGGAGGGATAGCCTCATTTAATTCTCTATACCTCTATAATATTCAAGATAACGTGACGCATTCAAATGCTAATAGATAAGAGAAAGACCTTTGGCTGATTATCATAATACTCGTAGATTTATTGGTTTGTTAAGATTATTTTCAATCATCATTATTATCAAAATTATTTATTGATTTCTATTCGAATATGAATACATATTTTTGAAATTTTAAAATGGAGCAATGGCTACAAGTTATTAAGTTGTTTTTCCTAAGTTTCACATTCAAGTTTGAATAATCAAACAACTAAACTTGAAAATAAATAAATGCTTATGAAACAAATGAACACAATACTTCATTTACTTGCTACCAACGTCAGCAAATTAGTCTAATTTCTAATGCAATACAACAAAAATAAAAAATTGCAGCCTCCAACAAATTTATGGGCATTAAATTGACTTTATGTTGATTTCAGAAACACAATTCACATATCAAACCCTGATTGTAAAGCATATGGAGAAACTGGAGCCATTTTTATTCCTAATAGCATAAAACATGAAAAAAAACAAAAATACCAAGATACCTATAAAAGTGTATCTGTTGAGGGAAAAAAATGGAACAATAATAATGTTTGCTAAGAACAACAACAAAAAATAACATTTCCAGAGATTTTTCAACATCTTAGGCAATAATTTTATTGCCAGGAGAGATAATTATAATGAATTTGCCTAATAAAAAATTTACTACATTCAAGTAAATAAAACAAACAATAAAAATGAAAATCAATCTTAAAAACGTATCAAGTTTTGATCTAATCACTGATAAAATTTTGCAAAAACTAATCAGAAAAATGTATTGTAAATCTATTAACACATTGGATGGATCTATTCACTGAAACATTATACGAGTATATACCTAAATTACTCTCTCTTACTTCCATCCAGTTTAAAAGTGGTCCAATTCATCATGATCTTCAAACCCGGTTAAAAATCTGAAGATGTCTTCTTTTACCGTCCCACATGTAAGTCTACTACCTGCTTTTCAAATTTAAATCCATGACCATCAATTTGGATTAGTAATAATTACGATACAATTGGAGAAGTAAATAGACCCTTCTCATGTCTATCAAATAAACGAAAACTTGTGTAAATGTTAAGATGCACTTCTTGATATTTCCTTGGGATACTTGACATACATAGGTGTGACATACGGGATTATAAGTAAAACTAAAGAAAAAGATCCTTCCATATTCTTACTACAATATCTTAAATCCCTTTAAAGTCATACCGATCTTATAGACCCTTTTTTAGTTATAAATAAAAGAAAGGAAGCAAACATACACTAATGACCTGCAGCAACCATTTATATTCAGGGTTCCAGCAGTATTCTATCCCTTACACGTACATATATACACCCGACAAACCAACGACAAAAAAAAAAACAAAAAAAAAAAAAAAAACAGTGATGACAACACATGCTGATGATCCTGGCATCATGCACAGAGTCGGTTTCAGCTTCAAGAAATCTTCAAGGCAACCAAGACAAGATCCAACTGTCTGACTAATCGCTAAAAGTATGGCACATTAAAGCCAAATAAAACAAAGTCCACACCTGTCACATTCACTATCTCAGTGAAACATGTACTCCAGTGACAATCAATAACTGTCAACTTTCCATAAATCGAAAATGCTAAATACCTCTAAATACCTATCTGAACCGTCGACTAACATGGAAGAAACATATAAATACTAGCAAAGCGAAAACTACTAAACTTACATGAAACTCACAGTTCAAATGAATCAGAATCAGCCATGTGGACGGTATGGATTATGAAGGAGAATATCGCCTAATAAGATGATCTTCCTCCATGTGTAGGTATGTGTCGGATTTGCAAATTCTTCATTGTTTATGAATATCATAACAAACACACTCATTGCCTCTTGTGGGCATATTGTAGCACTCATTAATGGGTAGTTTAAAAAAAAAGTTGAAAGTTATCAATTATTCTAGTCTAGAATTTTCCAATTTAGTTATACCTGCTATATATTAATCGAAAAAATTATAATATAAATAAAAAAAATTTATAATTCTATCTATCTATCTATCTATATCTATATCTATAAATATATATAGATATAGATATAGATATATATATAGAATAATATATACAGATTCATTTTAATGCTGATTTAATCGACTATACACTTTCTAATCAGTAAATATCATTATAAAAATTTTATAGATATGATTATATTGGTATAATAACTGGCCATTCAGTCTAACAATAAGTATTATAGCTATTCATGATTGATGATTCTCATTTAAATGATAGTTTTTTTTTATATATATAAATTTTTAAAAACAAATAAATAAAGTTGTAAAAAGGTTAATCAATAATTTTTTTTAAAGCTCCCCTCTTTGTAAGGTAGACAAATGAAGTAAAGACGAAGATGACTCAACGATTTATGTAGAATTAATTTTAAAATAATTGGATAGATTTTCATGTTACATTTAAAATCTTATTTTTCCATCTTTATCAAAGTAGATTTGTATTCCGTATCAAGATACGATGTAATTTTCTTGTGTAAGATACTTTACACTTCTATGGTCTCTTTTGAATTAAACATATTTCGAATATAATCCGATTAATTATACTTCATTTAACTTTATTTCATTTATCTCTTATCTATCCATATATATATATATATATATATATATATATATATATAACAGATGTGAAGGCGCCATTGGGTGTGTGGGTAGCGAACCTGCCTCACATTCACATAGCCACGGGTTCAAGCCCCGGGCCTGGCAAGGGAATTTCCCTAGCTGGGGTCAATGGGACTGAGTCAACCCAGCCTCCGGGAACAACATTGGGGAAAAGATACTTGATAGCGCCTCCGATCAAGAAAATCAAGGTAGAGGTTGAGAGGACCCGTTCTACTGATCATAGGACACCTCATTGATATAACCTGCTTGATAGGCGTTGTCCTTGCGTAGGATAAACAAAGTCAGAGTTTTTTATATACCATATATAATTGTCAATGTACCATATGTACTCGTAAATACAATTAGGACGTACAAAATTCAGAGGTCTTTTTTTTATTATATAATAGATGTAAGATATTTTCTTTCCTCATATTATATAATTTATTCTATTTTTCATTAATTCCCATAATTGATATTGTTTTTCCAATAATAATAATAATATTGATATTAACAATAATAATAAAAGTAATTTTAAAATACTTTTTCTTTGTATTATTTATTTATTTTTATTATAAAAGTTTAAAGAGAATATTAAAAAAAGACAATTCTTTAAGCTGAATATATCAAGTTTTTAGAAATAAAAATAAAGTTCAAATCCGGTGAGATTAAACAAAAATAAAATAAAACAAACAAATGAATAAAAAAAATCAAAAGAATCAGTCAAGTGAAAAAACATATATGACAATAATCATCATTGAATGGCCAATTTCCCGATAACGTATCAACTTACCCCCCCACCCACCCCTCTCCCCACTCCGCCCCCGCTCCTCCACTCATTTAACCCGCTTATTCACAAATAGAGAGAATATTTTTCATCTAAAGAAAAATTTATATAAATCGAAAGAGAGTTCAATCTCAAAAACACTTTTAAGCTTTTTAAAAAGTAAACTCTATATGGAGTGAGTGTGAAATGAATTTTAAAATATCTATAAATATATATATATATAAATTTAATAGAGGGTTAATTTTTTTTGTTTTATTTTTTAAATAAAAAAAGAAGAAATTATGGTGGAGATTTACCCCACAAATATTATAAATGTAATATTGACCGTTTATCTAAGAATACATTGCATTACATTATACATATAATATTTCTTGTGATATTACAGCTGCAACGAAAAGTAATGCCCTATCAGTGGGCGCAACCTGGGGGGGGGGGGGGTTAGGGTTTTAACTCTCCCCAGAAGAGAAAAAAAAATCTTAAAGTATAACTTAGTGTATAAAAAGTAAGTTTATTTTATTTTAAAAAATTTTAACAAAAATAAAAATTGCTTATTTTTACTATCTCGCCAGAGATAGTATTGCGATCACGAAAATTTTCGATGTTGAGATTTTGATGTTTTTATACGTTTTGAAGGTTCCTGAATCATTTTCACTAAGGTTGAGAAAAATGTCTGTATGTGTGTGTGTGTGTGTGTGTGTGTGTGTGTGTATGTGTGTGTGTATGTATGTAGGCAAGATTACGCAAAAACGGTTTGAGCTAGAATCATGAAATTTGGCATACCGGAATTATTCAAAATTTGTAGTCTTCTATCAACCTAAGAGAAATGTAGCTCAACCGGAAGAGGGTCATTACCTACAACGTTTTGATTTTTTTTCCTCTAAAGTGACCGTAAAAATAAAGGTATATGTTTGATAATTTTTCACATGATTAATAATTGTATAAAACTGCTATATATAGAATTTCAGCTTGATTGATTCGCTAAAATTACCAGAATTAATTTTTTAACACTGCAAATCTCACGCGCCAACACGTAACGTGGTGCCATCAACAAAAAGCCAAACATGCGCTGGTTTAATATTTATTATTTATTATTTATAATTTATAATTAATTAAATTTAATTTAAATATAATATATTATGTTATTTAATCCAATTCAAATTGCGAGATAGTCGAGTGGAGACACTCCAGCTAATTTCGTACAGAATTTAATATATAAGAGAAATAAAAAAAAAATATTTTATTTTTTCTCCTAAATCATAAAAAACAAAAGACTTGATATAAGATTACTAGATGATTGTGAAATTTTCCAATTTGACTATTATTTAAATATAAAATAAATAAAAAAATTACTCAAATTCTAAATATTTTTTATTATTAATACATTAATTGCTAATTTCATAAAAATTATGAAGTGAAGACTAATTTTTCTAAAATATCCTGCCACTACGTGCGGACGAAAAGCTTTCGAAATCTTAAAGTAGTTTTTTTTATAAATAACTCGTTTATTATTAAATTTAGGTAAAAATGAATAGAATGAAACTTTTAGTAAATTCGATTTCCTATAAATTGAATACGATAGTAGGATAATTCGCATAAAAATCGGTATTTATTGAGAAAATCAATAAAATGTGCTTTGACACCTCTTTAAACTATCCTTACTTATGGTCCGATCTTGTCCAAAAACAATCCAATCCCCGCCCATCATTCCCCCCCCCCCAAAAAAAAACAACTAAATATAAAATTTCAAGACAATATCTCATTTTGTTTAGACGTAATCTCGGTAATGAACGGCCGGCCGGTTCAAAAAAAATTTTTTTTGCACTTTTGGATTCAGAACCGTCTGAAAAGTGGAGATCTCAAAAAATCTCGGAGCAAAAATTTTCAAAATTTTTCGACCATCATTCCATGAGGAAAGCTAAAATGATTTACTTATAGCTGGAAAAAAATATTTTCTTTCTAAAACTGTGAATATGAGTAAATAAAATACAAAATTGAATTTTTTGTCAGATTTCGTAAAATCAGTTTTTCATTTACTAAACTTTTTTAAATATTTAATTATAAAAAAAATCTTAATGAAAATTTGTCTTTGAGAGAGCCCGGGGAGGGGGAGGGGGGCCCGCCATAGAAAGGTGGAGCGGCTAGTCAAACCCCCCCCCCCCAGGATCAAATCCTGGTTGCGCCACTGTGCCCTATTAATACTAAATGCGGAAATCAATGATCCAGAAGGAGAGCATCTGGAAACTGAATCTGAACTGAAACAATCGGCAAAATTCAAAATTCTATGGAAGATATAAGAGAAGAATATCTTAAACAAAAGAAAATCATGGATAACCAACGAAATAATGGAAATGATGGAGAGGAGGAGAAGATTCAGAAATACAAAATTTTAAATATTACTGTCAGGAACAAAATAAGAGAAGCTAATGATAGAATAGAAAATATGTGAAAAAGGAAATCAAAGCACTACAAATGAAATTTGACAGCTATTATACAACTTAAATTTAAAGAGCTCACTGAAAACTTCAAAAAAAAAAAAAAAAAAACAATTTAGAAGGTCAAATTATAGATGATAAGAAAACTGAAATCAACTTCAACACCTAGAAATAATTTTTAGAAACACTGTTCTAGGACCAAAGAAAGAGGAACTTGGGACTCAAGATTCAAGCCTGTTGCCTCCTCTCCACTCTCGACAGCGTGCCATCTTAATAAATTACATAAATGTCAACATTTTGATATCATACTTGATGGGTTTGCAATTTAATTAAGTGGATTAATCGAAATTAGAAAGAGAAATGTAAGTAAATGCCATGATTTCTCAATGTAAAAAAAAATTTACAGTTCAAATAAAGGTAGGGTAACACAATTCACCGAAATGTATTACATTCCAACTAAAAGAATTATATTTTAAAATTTTTGATATCAACGTTAGACATTAACTAATAGCATTTTCTAAAAAAGAAAAAAAAATGATCCCCTTTGATAAAATTCTTACCCTAATCAGATTATATGTATATCATTAAAAATAATGAGTGAATTTAAAAATATAGAGTATATATATATTAGATTAAAGTGAAAATTGAATAATAATACGATACTTATTAAAATCACTGGTTATGATATAATTAAATAAAAAAAAATTAATAAATCTTATGAAATTTAATTTTTCATTTCTTTTTATTATACATCCATGTATATGTCTCATATATATAGAATAATAATAATTTTACTTTATTTTTTCTTGATTAAAAAATTAATAACAGATGACAAGAAATAACAAATCATATATATTTATTGTAATATATAAACATAAAAATGCTTTTTAATAGGAGAATGTCATTAATACACCATAAATAAACATTTAAGGCAAATATTGAAAGCCTTACGTACATTCATTTTACCTAAAAAGAGGACAATACAATTGAAATAGGATCGTTTAATGAATGGGACCTATTATCATAAATTTGATTTTTTCAAAGCTCATAGATTATAGGAAGAGTAGCCAAGGGTTGCTAGGAAGGGGTGGAGAAGTATTCTACTGCATGGGAAGAAAAATGTAATATCATTCTTCGGGAAGTAGAGAACAGAGAGATATCATCATTCATTTGTATTACGAATAATATTATTAACTAGTGAGTGAATTTTTAATATAACTTTTATCCATCAACTTTCCATGTATAGTATTTTTATAATTTCATATGCATTTATTCTACATAGATTATTAGAATTATGGAAATTAGTTTTATATTCATAATGAAATAAAAATATTCAGTTGAATATATATGTATACGTATATAATCTTGTTTGAAAGGATCGATATTTTCAGTATAATCAAAACAAAAGTAAAATAGTAAATATTTTTATTATTCTTCAAAATTTAACCAGAGTGCTACCAATTAATTAAAAATTATTTTTCAACCCATTTTTCTCATTAACCAACCCATACTAAATCATACTTTATACGACAATATATCTTCGTTTATATGTAGTTTGTTTGAATTTACTTTAATTTTAATACAAATAATAGAATATTAAATGAGTGATCGTTATCTCATGTCAGTTTTATAATAGTTTAATGAAATAAGTAATTGCAATGATTATTTTAAATGTACGAGTGGGGTGAATAGTTTCGGGCCTGGCCAAGAAAAATGATGTTTAATTGTTTTTTTTTTGCTTTATTTTTCAACATTCAAGATAGCTGAGACTTGTACGATGTCAGCTGAACGTGTGCGAAATATTTTGCACAAACTTTTGAACATGGAAAGCTGTGTGGAACGTGGGTGCCGCGTTTGCTAACCTTAGACCAAAAACTGCTTCGAAAAACCATTTCTTCGGGCAATTTGGCGTTCCAAACGAATTTTTGCGTCGATTCATAACTGTTGAGACTTAAATTAAATTAATTAAATAATTAATTAAATTAATTAGAACACCGTTATGAGAAATGTATCTGATGGAGATTATATTGAAAAATATAGCAAAAGAAAAAAAAAAAATTAAAAACATATATATATATATATATATATATATATATCTTATTCTCTATTTGATTAATATGTAATTTTTAAAACAAATTAAATTAAGTAATTAATTTTTTTTTATATTTACTAAATTTCAAAATATTATATTAAAAAACAAGGTCATTATTTATATATAAATTCTTTAATTTAATCTTGGCCAGATCGGAAACTTTTCACCCCACCCTCGTATATGTTTAAATAAGTTTTAATTAATTATTTATTTATATATAACATCTGATTTATTTTTCATATACATACTCATACCTATCTTATATTTATATTCATATATACTCGTATATGTGACTTAATGGACAACATATTCTATATATTCTAAAATATTATAAATATTTATAAATATATTTATAAATAAATGCTAATTGAATTAGTTCATTCAAAAAAAAAAAAAATAAAAAATTGGGGTTTGAATATATTCAATTTTTTTTAACGTCTTCATAGCTATTGAATTCATGATAATCTAAAAAAACAATATTTTCTTTATTCAAATAATGATAAAAATAAATTTTGTTTTTATGCACGAAGGACGGAAAAAATATTAAATCAGGATGAGGCTAGAGTATCTTTCGTTAATGTAAAAAGGATTTAAAAAAGAAACAAGAAGGAGAAAGAGATATTTTTTTTTTGGAAAACAGTAAAACTGTTTTTGGAAAAAGATATAAAGTGACATTCTTGAGAGTGAAAGTTAAGGATAGAGTAAAGGGCAAATGGTATTAGGCAGAGAGGAAGAAAAAAAGTCATGAAGCAGTTTTGGAGGAATGGGATCAGAAAAGAGTAGAGTAGAGATTTTAATGGAATAGCGCGAAAAATCAACATCCCCCCCACACACAAATTATAGATTGCATGACTATTTACACAAAGATCTATCCTGAGTTATTCATTTAAAAATAAATTTGCATATAATGGCAGATATTGATATAACGAAAGGGTTGGACTACACTTCAAATGATTCCCCTTAGAAATGTGTAATTCTATTATACCCCACCCTGTATATTTAATGATATAAATATTAAAATCAGAAACTTTATGAAACCCATTTGAGCTCATATAATATTACAAATTATTTAAAAATTTTAATAAATATATTTATTATATATTGATAATTATATAATTATCACAATATATTCTCTTATTACAAGTTTTTTGAATATTTGACAAAACTGTCCTGGTTATCTCAATTGGGATTTATATTATTATTTTGTTTTATTGACCCTTTTGTGATCACGCACTCTCTATTTTTACTATCTCACGAAAATTTTCGATGTTGAGATTTTGATGTTTTTATACGTTTTGAAGGTTCCTGAATCATTTTCACTAAGGTTGAGAAAAATGTCTGTGTGTATGTAGACAAGATTACGCAAAAACGGTTGAGCTAGAATCATGAAATTTGGTATACGGAAATTATTTAAAATTCGTATTTTTCTATCCACTTTTGAGAAATGTAGCTCAACCGGAAGAGGGTTATTACCTACAAGGTTTTGATTTTTTTTCCTCTAAAGTGACCGTAAAAATAAAGAGATGTGTTTGATAGTTTTTCACATGATTAAAAATTGTATAAAACTGCTATATATAGAATTTCAGCTTGATTGAATCGCTTTAAGTACCGGAATTCATTTTTTAAACCGTTGACTGGCAATCACGCACCAGCACGTGTCGTGGTGTCATCAACAAAAAGCCAAACATGCGCTGATTTAATAAATATTATTTATTAATTTTAATTTATAATTAATTTAATTTAATTTAAATATAATATATGTTAATTAATCCAATTCAAATTTGCGAGATAGTTGAGTGGAGACACTCCAGCTTATTTCTCTAGTGAGAGTGAGAGTCTTGCCGGCATATACTCGTTTAATAGAAATTCTGACTTGATGACCTCTCTCCAAGTTGAGTCCAAAACTTTTCAGTTTGATCAGATAGTTTTCTTGTGGATGTATGCAAATTAATATCACGATGAAATTTTTATTCGAGAATCGAAAATCTTTATTGTCATCATTCTATTTATTACTAATTGGAGTAACTTTTAAGACAGAATCGATGTATGATAATTCTTATTTAAAACAAACGCCATTCTCGTTTATGGTGTTTCCTTGCCAATTTTTCTGCTGGCTCCAGTCTCTTTGAAGGACGAGCTCTTGATTGTCCCGCTGGACAAATTCCATCATCAAGTGACACACACTACAAACTGGTGGCTTATAATGAATATAATACTAGGGGTATATGCATATGAAATCAACCTTTTGAGTTGTACACATAAACGTATATTTTATAAAAGTAAAAAAAAAATATTTTATTCAAAATTACTTCTTTCGTTAGAAATACAGCTCTCCCATTTCTCTGGCAATTTTTGTATCCCACTCCAAAAAAAAAAAACAGGTAAACAAGCCGTTGAGTCATTTCTTGACATGCGGCTAAATCTGGCGAATAAGTCGAATGGGGAAGAATTTCTCAACAAAATTTTGTTTCAATAGTTTCCTTCATCTGTCTTGAAGCGTGTTGTGTCTTGGTGTGTTGTTGTGCAACAAAATGACTTTGTGATGTCTTTTTTTTGATATTTTGGTCTTTTTTGACCTAAGACTTGGTTCAGTTACACCATTTCTTGTTTGAACCGTTCAGTATTGACATTTTAGCTAGGTTTGAGTAATTTTTAGAATAGATAATGCCCTTCTTAGGCTGAGGACCGCATTTTTTGTTTTTAATATCAAAATTTCCGCTATTGAATTTTATAAACCAATCTTTAAACTGTATTTGACTAAGAGCATATTCCACAAACATTCGATGCAATATTGCAATAGCTTTCTTCAAATTGAAACAAAAAATCAATGCTGAGGGAAGCGTTTTCTAGAACCCGGGATTTTCGTCAAAAATCTTATATACCATCATTATTAAATTTATTTTATTTAATTTACCCTTAGGTGTGTATATCATCTATATATATATATATTCTTTCTGTTTGCTTTTAATATTATTAATATTTTTTATCAAAAGGGAATATAAATTGAATTAATTTTGTTGATTAACAAATAAAAACATTTTATGCATCATCATATCCTTTTTATTTTATTTTCTAGATAAAAATTAAAATCAATTAAGTTTTGTTTATCTTTGAATTTTACTTATAAAGGATAAAAAAAAATAAATAATTAATAAATTAATAAATCTTGAATAATATTATAAATTTTATAATTTTATTATAATAATAATAATAATATATCATTTTTGTGAAAGAAATTAAATGAGAAATATATACATAAAACCAATTAAAATAATAAGATTGTTGGTTGGATGTATGATAGTAAAAATAATAAGCTGGAGTGTCTCCACTCGACTATCTCGCACATTTGAATTGGATTAAATAACATAATATATTATATTTAAATTAAATTTAATTAAATTATAAATTATAAATTAAAATTAATAAATAATATTTATTAATTCAGCGCCTGTTTGGCTCTTTTTTGATGGCACCACGTCACGTGTTGGCGCGTGAGATTTGCAGTGTTAGAAAATTAATTCTGGGACTTTCACCGATTCAATCAAGTTGAAATTCTATATATAGCAGTTTTGTACAATCTTTAATCATATTGAGAACTATCAAAACATATATCTTTATTTTTACAGTCACTTTAGAGGAAAAAAAATCAAAACGTTTTAGGTAGGACCCTCTTCCGGTTGAGCTACATTTCTCTTAGGTTGATAGAAGACTACAAATTTTGAATAATTCCGGTATGCCAAATTTCATGATTCTAGCTCAAACCGTTTTTGCGTAATCTTGTCTAAACACACACATACACACACACACACACCGAACCGAACCGAACCAAACTGAACCGAACCTTAGTGAAAATGACTCAGGAACCTTCAAAACGTATAAAAATATCAAAATCTCGTCATCGAAAATTTTCATAGATAGTAAAAAAAAACAAATTTTATTAAATTCTAGAGGGGTATATACTATTACTATAATATATTATATAATAAATATAAAAATGAATATATTATAATTTATTTTTAAATGAATTTCAAAGAAATAGAAAAAGTTTATCTGTTTATCTAATCATTAAAGAAATAAAATATTCCAAAGGAAATTTGTGTAATTTTTTTTATTATTAATAATAATAATATTATATAATATAATTGATAGGGTTCTTGAAGTCAGACAGGGGTACTTAACTCCATGAAATCGTTATTTATATTATACTAGTTATATGTATGTATTATATATAGATTATACATATATACAAAGAAACAAAGAATGTATTTTTTTAGTTATTATTATTAATATTATTATTACTAATAAAGGGGCAGCGATTATCATTATTAGCCTGCACCCACTCCATTCGATTCCAATTGATTATAACCGGTGTACTAATTGTTTGCGGCACGATTTAATTTAACAAATACTTTGTTAATGGTACATTAACTAATTGTAATATTCCTTTTATTTTTTATAGAGGTAAATATATATATTACTGCATTCATTAAAAAGATTTATAAATCAATACACTCTTTACTTTAATTTAATTTACTTAAATTTCTGTGCTTTTCCTATCTCGCCAGAGATAGTATTGCGATCACGAAAATTTTCCATGTCGAGATTTTGAAGTTTGTTTTTATACGTTTTGAAGGTTCCTAAATGTTGACAGACCAGTATCGAGTTAGTATTGAGCAGGGCCGTCCAACTCCTTAGAAATCGGTGAAACCATTTTTTTTTATAATATAATGATGTCTCTATGTGGCACCGCACACACACACGAACCTGATTTTTTTTTTCAATTAGTTACTGCCTGCACTCGCATGGCGGCGCCAAAAACTTTGTTTCAGCAAAGACAATAGAGTTTACTAGTCTTATAGATGGTCTGTGGTATTGAGTTAGGATTGAGAGAGTAGGGAGTTAGTTGAGTGAGTAGAGTTGACATAGAGACAGAATGCAGAAGAGACGTGATTCCTCGATACTCATTTCGGCCAATTAATGATTGTATTTAGTTCCACATATAAATTCTTTTCTTGAATCAAATATTTCCTTTTATTCTAATTATATATATATATATAGGTCGAATTAAAAATGATTTAAAATCTCTCTGACTGGCCTCAGCTCATTTTTTAATTGCGTTTTACTTTGGATTTTGAATTGTTTTACTTGTCGTTATAAATGTCAATGCTCTTCGCGTAGAATTAAAAAAGATACCAAATTTCATTTCAATCAAATGCGTTGTTAGGGAATTTATAAAAAAAAACAGACAGACATTATAAAATGCTAAGTTCAATAATAAAATGCTCAACAACTGACAAAATTTCCAATATCTCCAAGTTCATTAATGTGTTTATTATATTAACATAGGAGTAATAGGTTTAAATAGGTTTTAATAGATCTCTTTTTACTATCTCGCCAGAGATAGTATTGCGATCACAAAAATTTTCGATGTTGAAATTTTGATGTTTTTATACGCTTTGAAGGTTCCTAAATCATTTTCACTGAGCTGGTTGAGAAAAATGTCTATCTGTGTGTGTGTATGTATGTAGACAAGAATAAAACGGTTTGAGCTAGAAATATGAAATTTGGTATACGGGCATTATTCAAAATTCTTAGTTTTCTATCAACTTTTGAGAAATTTAGCTCAACCAGAAGAGGGTTATTACCTACAACGTTTTGATTTTTTTTTCTTCTAAAGTGACCGTAAAAATAAAGATATATGTGTGATAGTTTTTCATATGATTAAAAATTGTATAAAACTGCTATATATAGATTCTCAGCTTGATTGATATGCTGAAAATACCAGAATTAATTTTTTAACACTGCAAATCAAATTTTCCATGTCGAGATTTTGATGTTTTTATACGTTTAGAAGGTTCCTGAATCATTTTCATTAAGATTGAGAAAAATGTGTGTATGTGTGTGTGTGTGTGTTTGTGTGTGAGTATATTTATTCAATGAATAACTATGTATGTAATAATGATGATTACCTGTAAACATTATACAAATAAATATATTATTTAAAAATAAATAAATAAATAATTAAAAAATCAATTTATTTAATATCATTAGTTCGTTGTTTTTAATTTCAAAAGGTGTTTTGTTTGAATTGTTATCCTTTTCTTGCTCAAATCAAACAATATCGAATAAAAGGCATGAACGGGTAAGGGTTTGCGTTGCGTTTTGTAAGCCACCGCATACTCTCTTTCTCTCTCTCTCTCTCGCCCTTCTTCGTTTTATCTCCCTTCTACCCTTTTCGAAATTTGCTCTTTCAGCCCAACATTAATCCAGCCGTAGTGAGAAGATCTAATTCAAGCCAACGTACCATAGTCATTTTAACTAGAGCTTTCCTTTCCTCTGATTAACATACTAACAAAATCCTTCTTCCAAGTTATTAAATTCACCTTCTCACTTTATACGAAGTTCATCCACACCTCGAATATCTCATCCTCTTATATATGCTTTCTTCATTTTCATGTTTTTTTATTTATTTATTTTCGTTTATTAATTATTATTTATGTAGATAAGATACTATAATGATAAAAAGTATTTTACTAAATAGAAATTAATTATTAACATCTAAAAGCTGGAGAGTCTCCACTCGACTATCTCGCTATTTGAATTGGAATAAATAACATAATATATTATATTTAAATTAAATTTAAATAATTATAAATTAAAAATAATAATTAATATTTATTAAAGCAGTGCATGTTTGGCTCTTTGTTGATGGCACTACGTCACGTGTTGGCGCGTGATTTGCAGTGTTAAAAAATTAATTCTGGTACTTTCAGCGATTTAATCAAACCTAAATTCTATATATAGCAGTTTTATACAATTTTTAATCATGTGAAAAATTATCAAACCTATATCTTTATTTTTACGGTCACTTTTTCCCTCTTCCGATTGTGCTACATTTCTACAACTACGAATTTTGAATAATGCCCGTATACCAAATTTTATTATTCTAGCTCAAACCGTTTTTACGTAATCTTATCTACCTACATACACACATACAAACACACACACACAGACATTTTTAGTGAAAATGATTCAGAAACCTTCAAAACGTATAAAAACATCAAAATCTCTACATCGAAAATTTTTGTGATCGCAATACTATCTCTGGCGAGATAGTAACAAAACGCGTTCCAACCTTCTGCTAAATATTTTATAATTCAAAATTTATCACATTATTAAACTACTAGCCTCTCAGATCACCTTTGACGCTCTTCGTACTTAGACAGTGGGCTTTGCTTCTTTAATTTGATAGAAAATATTAATCATTTAAGAATAATATTATTTAATTTAATTGAAATTTATTTAACTTTTAATATTATTAAATACAAGAAATTAAAATAAAAATTTAAATATTATAAACATTCTTTGTATGGAAATTTCTAGAATTATTAATTTTATATTCAGAGTCGGAAATTAATCAACTTCTTAAATGAACCACCAGAGGCGCCACATATAGCGTTTGTTATACAGTTATAGAAGGATAGATATATAATTGTTTAAATTAAATTAAATATTAATTTTTCTTTACCTCGGTTAATTTGAAAAGGTTAATTTTAAAATGCAAAAAATAATTATTAATTTGTTTTTAAATTTTTCAACAAATTCATAGAACAAAATCTTTTGATTATCGTGGTGTTTTATATGTAGATATTAAAAAAACAATTTAATTTATCAAAAAGACAAAACAATATTCTAGTCTAATAGAAATCTAGATTTAACATTTTTTTACATTGAAAGTTTTTTCATCAAAAATACTATTTTAAAATACTCGCATAAAGTGAAAAAACATACAAATTTAATTTAACAAAAGTTATATAATCAATTTATGGACATATTTAATGATCTCAATGGTAATTGTACCAACATTTGTCAAGTTTTTAAATAAAAAAAGTTTTGACTAAATTTTTTCACTAAAGCAGTAAACTTTTTTTTGGTTACAATAATAAAAATCTTTTTTTTTTTAAAAATTCATGAGCTATTTAATTTAAAATAAAATAATTTTTTAAATGATAAAGACATTAATTGGTTATTCCTAAAATAAGTTTTATATAAGAATTTTAGATATTAATTTTGGGATATTAAAACTTGTTCGCACCTGCCACTGTCTGACAAGTCAAAGTTAGCAAGAAATAAATTATTCTTAAAAATTCCATTAATTTCTTAATTAAGAAGAAATCAAATATATATATTTTATTGATTGATATCTTTTTATATTTAATCAACTGTAGAAAATAAAAAAAAAAAAAAAAAAGAAAAACTTTTGTCATCTGTGCTATCTCTAACGTAATCCAAGTTTTTAATTCTTCTTGAATTCATCATCATAACAAAATGACAATTTTTAATTTTATTTATGAATCTTTAATTGAATTCTATTTCAATTTATTTCTAATTTGTTTCTTAAATTAATACAGATAAGAACATCTTATATTATAATTGAATCAAATGTTAGTTAGCAAATAATTCTTATAAGAAGGAGACGTATTCTACTTGTTAAATTTATGTCTACATTAACTGTTTCAGTACAATAAGATTATTATCTTTGTTATATTGTATTGATTTTTGATAAGAATTTTATAGATTTTATGGAAATCTTCTATAATATCTATCTTCCAATCTTATTATGCTAGCTAAAATTGTATGTATATTTATTGGTAAATGGATTCTAAGAAACTGCTCGATCGATTTTTTTGAAATTCACACCATAGATAGTATTTATAAAAATAAGTTTTATTGATTAGATCTCTTGGAAAAATGATCTTCATTAGTTTTTCCTTAATTTAAACGTCACCCAGCCCTTCATGACGTCACAGATAGGGAGAGACCATTCGGAATAAAAGTTGTCCCCTATCTGACGTCCCTGCCTTCCTGAGAAATTACTACTATAAAAATGTTTATCATATTTTAATTTATTAAATCAAACTATTATTTTTTATTTCAATATTTTTAATGTTAATACACTAATTTTAATTTTTCTAATCTATAAAATAATTTAATTATTTTAAAAAATGGCGGTCTTCCATTACAATTTTTTTATACTCTCTACTGATGTGTGGACTGTGAATCCCTTCTCATCTCATAACTGAAAATAGTGTCGAATAGAAATAGACGATATTACTTGGATAATTTTTAAGATAATTAAAAATTTAATTTTATCAAATAAATATCTAATTATTTTCAGGTAATTTTATATATTTTTAATATTATTGTTATAATTGTAATTTTTTTAAGTAATTTCTTTTTATTTTAATTTTTATAATTAAGCTAAATATTATTTAATATTTTTTAAAGTTATTAATTTAATTAAATACATTTGTTTAAAATTTTTTTTCATAATCATTACATAACGAAGTCGATTTCTCTGTCCATATAAACGCTTCAATCTTTAAAATCTTTTGATGGTTTTTTAATAGATAGAGTGATTGGAAAGGAAGGTTTTGATGTATAATAAGAGAATTTATCCACACTTTAATTATGCATATTGTTTTCATTCAAAGATAGCTCAATGTCCCAGGTATATATTTTATATCAACAGGCCTACTTTTCTGTTTGTATGTTATTATTTGAATGGCGATTCGGTGAATCAGGTATTAATATTATCAGCCAAACTCAATAATAATTAATCAGTTTTTTAACTTAATTACCGAGCCGAGGCTTGGGGTCCCGGTACTTTTTTAATTATATCTATCATTTTGGACACCCTCTATAAAAGTTGTTCCTCTGATTGCTGGTTGGATGAAGAGGTGATTTCTCTTCTCTACAAAAAAAAAAACAACCTAAATCATCTATCATCAATCACATTAGCAGAAGAAATATGAGATAAAATAAAGACAAATATTAAAACGGCAGTATCAAATAGTATAAAAGTTATAAAAATAACAAAAAGTATAAACTATGATTAGAAAATAGAAAACAAAAGATAAATTACAATCGATTGTAGTAAACGCGAAGTGGATAGGTTAGAATATATTAATAACAGGAAAATAGTAGAAAAGAAAATAATCAAAATTAAAAAAAAGGGAAATATTAAAAAATAAAATATTATAAAAATAGAAGAAAGTGACCGCAACAAGCATAGCAGACATTTATTATTTAAGTATTAAAAATATTAAAAAGAGGCACGGTTAAACTTAATTAGAGATGATAATAATAACTGTATAACAGAAATGGATGATATAAAAATTAGATTAAACTCAAATGGAAATAAAAGAACAGAAACCATAACGGTAGACTCAGTAGAAATTAATTTTCAAGAACCAATGATATATGAGGTTAAAAAGGATAATGGAGAAATTTAAAAATAATAAAGAACTGCGAATAGATAAGATACAAGAAGAATTAATTAAATATAGTGAAAACCTTTAGTAGAGTGTATGCACAAAATATAATAATTCTTTCAATTTGGCATACATAATGAAAAGAGTCCATTAGAATAGCAGGAGGCAATCATCATTCCACTTTTTACTTTCCCGCATACTTCGTATAAGGGAAGTATTGGAATCGTCAAAAATTTCGACTTCGAGATTTCGATAGATCTTGACGTTTAAGACCTCCCTGAGTCGGAAAATACCATTTTTCGAATTATGTCTGTGTGTGTGTATGTATGTATGTATGTATGTATGTATGTATGTAATGTCTGTGAGCAAATTTACTCAAAAACTAATCAAGCTAGGACTTCGAAATTTGGTACACCGATATTATTCACAGTTTGTAGATTTCTATCAAAATTTCGTCAAAATCGGTTAACCGGAAGTGGTACTTTACCTACACTGGTTGCGTTTACCTTTCAAGTAAAGTACCAGTTTGCTTCAAGATATTTGCTTCCTATTTTGTATATAGATTTAAAAATATGAAAAAATTCAGATACCAAATTTCATCATGATCTGACTACCGGAAGTGACATTTTACCTATACAAGTAGCGTTAGGTGTAAATTATCAATATATATAATAGTGTTAAACCATTTTACTTTATAATTTAAATTAATTAGTTTGTTTATTTTTATTGTTGTTAAAACATAATAATAATAACCTAATTACCTATTTATATGCGGGAAAGTCTAGGGGAGG
Source organism: Labia minor (assembly GCA_963082975.1). Classification (NCBI taxonomy): domain Eukaryota; kingdom Metazoa; phylum Arthropoda; class Insecta; order Dermaptera; family Spongiphoridae; genus Labia; species Labia minor. The sequence goes on from OY720349.1 coordinate 5,703,331, forward strand.
ACACTCCCGCTTTTTTGTTGTTGTTTTGTATCTCTTAGTAAAATTTTTAGTTTTAATTAAATTTAATTTTCATTTATAATAATTTTTCAATATGCAAACATATCGAATCATATCATGTTTCAATAATATAAAGTATAAGATTATAGTACCTGGAACACCGAGCTCTCGATCGACCCTTTAAAAAAATATTGATATATAATTCTTTAATTATTTATTGCAATTATTAAATGTTACATCATTGCATCAATCTGATTAAAATGAATGGAACTGGAGTCCTCAATAATAACAAATAATATTAATAAAATTTAAATAATATTTTACTAAAAAAAATATTAAAAATTATAAAATTAATTAATAAAAGAACAATGAATAAATAAATATAAATTAATACTTTTATTAATTTTAATAATATTAATATTAATTTTAAATTTAAATTTTAAACTATGTTAGAATAAATATAAATAACTATTCTAATTAACAGAAATTAACTTCAATAGTGGTAGCACAAAACACAAACATATTCCAATAACAGAATTTTTTACAATTTGTGGTTATGTTGTTGTGAACAGTTGTCAACTCAAATATTTAGTTTTTAAAAACAAAAGTTGCTTTTATAGAACAGTTGAACTATAAAAAGTTGCTTGCATAGAGGTTGCTTATATAGAGCGTTCACTGTATTACAGATACTTTTATTAATTTTATAGATATTACATTAATATTATATTTGAAGATGTCTTAATTATAGTTACTAATATAAAATATATAAAATATATTTAAGTGATTGTGATTTTTGTTTGAACACGATTAGTAAAGTTTTAAAAAAAGATTAGTTAGGATTTTGAGTTAGCTAATGAGTTAGTTAGTTGGTTAGATTGAAGTGGGAAAATGTTTACTGGTATATTACGTGTATTATATTTATGGTATATTACGCCTGTCTTGAAAAGTTGAAAATTAAAGAATTTGAGAAAAACGCAGACAAACGAGTGTTCTTGATATTTATCGATATCTCGAGTTTAATTTAAAATTAAAAAGCTTATTTTGATAAAAAAATCTATTAAATGGTCAATTAGTGGTACAGTGGTCCACCACTGGTACGTTTACCTTACCTATATTATTAATATTAAATTTAAAAATCATTTAAATTCATAAATATAAATATATACGTATAAGTAAGTATATATAAGTGTATTATAAGGATTAGTTAATGTTAAATTTCTGATATTTGAACAACACCTTCTAAGTTGTTGAATTTGCTAAAATTAGTGAATGATAAAGTATAATTGCAAAGGTATCCGCTCAATATATTTATACGAATGTAAGTAGTACTCATTGTTTTAAAAATAAATAAATATAGTTATTAAGTAAATTAAAGATTATAAGATAAATCCCTAAACTTCAAAGTATTTAGACATAATTGCGTTAAATTATAAGAGGATCAAGATTAGACTGGAGTTATAATATAATTAGAAGTTAATATATTAATAATACGTAATAGTAAATCACAAGTGAAAGGTAAATCATTATAAAGACAAAATCATATGGCATTAATATTAATTAAACAAGTTTTAATAGTTATATTGTTGATTGGTTGCAATGGTGTATTGGGAGGGGAACGAGGTGGAACGACGTTCCCTTACCTTTTTTCAGAACCGGAACGCGTTCTAGTACTCAGACAACTCCCACTTAAATCTACTGTTAGAATTTCTTTTTTTGTGTTCGTTAATATTTTGTATAGTAAGAATAAGAAAAAATAAAAATTTATATGGAAAAAATAGTTTGCTGAAAATAGTGATGTAGTAGTAATAGTAAATATAATAGTTTATATTAATACATAATATTGAAAAATAAAAATTATCGATAAATATATAAATAAGAACTAATTTACAACAAATTCAAACACCAAGACGAAAATGATTAAAAAATAGTTTGCTGAAAATAGGACTTTTTTTTGCTCCCACTATGCGTTCCCTTACTTCTGATTTTAGCAATACATCACTGATTGGTTAAAATGATACCTAAAAATATTATTTTATGGAGACGGTGTTTTACAAATTTTAATAAACGGTTTATTTATAAATAAGAAGATAAAATAATACTTTAGCGATAAGTAAAACAATAATAAATAGAATCGACCGTCAAACCTCAATAATTTTGTTTTTTTATTTGTATAATCAAACTGTGTCATTAGAATCTCAGAGTGATGCGAGTATAACTTGATTATTATCCATATTCATATACATAATTTTAAAACTATATCTATAAATTACTATTGATTTACTATCAAAATAAAATTAAGAGAAATTGGAGCTCTAACCAACTACATAGAAAATTCAATTAATTTTAATTCTACACCAACAATGGTAGTAAAAAACTTATTCCATTTAATTATTTTATTCAATCTTATAAAATTTATTTAATTATATATTATGTTCCATAAAATGAACTTTATTTGATTAAATATTCAGAAAAGAACCAATAAAGAATTTATATTTAAATTTCTTGGATTAAGTAATTGTCAAAAAAAAAAAATGAATTAATATATTATATACATATAATTGAACCCGTTGCAAACGGTGTTTGCAATTTCCGTTTAAAATGAATTTATCGTGATTTACAGCAATTAATTAAATAGTTCTTTGAAAACAATATTTTTCGTATACCTAATGATCATTTTTTAGTAATCTGCCTTGAACGGAGTTTACTTTAATTACCGACCGACGATAGTAAGGGAGGTATTGTTTTCACACCAAATTTCACATGTGGAGATTTTTACGTATCTCCTGAATCATGCATTTTCTTAACAGAAAAAAGTATTTTTAGCATGATGTCTGTCCGTCCGTCTGTCCGTCTGTCCGTCTGTCCGTCCGTATAGATGTGTACAGCCTGAACGGCTTAACGGATTTTGATGAAATTTGGTATATTTACTTAATGCATCAGTGGGATGAATTGATCAACTTTTGGTGCAAATCCGGAAACCGTAAGTGGTAGTATTAGCGATCGACGATAAGAAGGGAAGGGTTATTTTCGCACCAAATTTCACATAAGGAGATTTTTTACATATCACCACGAATGTATTGGTTTTATCCTCGGGAAAAATCATCTTCATTATGTTTTTCTTAATTTAAAATTATATGACGTCACCCAGCCCTTCATGACGTCACAGCCTCGGGTAACGCCGGCAACGCCGGCTACTTCAGCTATATATTATAAATAAAATAAAATTAAAAATATTTATGTTATATCCATATCTGTTTTTTATTACATTAATAGATATATTAAAATTATTTGAAATTGTTTCTGTAGCTGGAAATTAATTTATTTCAAACCGTCGGTCGGTTCGGACCTGGCCACAGGTCAACTTATTTTTGTTTTGATGTTGTTCTGGTCGTGGATATTAAAAAATTAAAAAAACGATCTCTTTTTTCGATAAGTTCATGTTTAATATTGACATTTGTTGGTTGCGCTAATCTTTGCCTGTTGCCTGTGTATATATATATAAATATATAATTTAAATAATAATTAAATATTTAAATAAAAATCAAATAATTTAATATTTAATTAAATATTTTATTTTAATAATTATAGTTATATATTATTTATTTTATAACAAATAAACTTATATAATATAATAATATAATAGTTTATATTAATACATAATATTGAAAAATAAATATTATCGATAAATATATTAATAAGAACTAATTTACCAACAAATTCAAACACCAAGACGAAATGGATTAAAATAATGAAATATAGGCATATATATACAATACGAAATCTAGTATTCAATTAACATTTTTTTAAAACACATAAAAATCAAATTACCATTTATAGAATAATTTTGTTTTTTTTTTGGAAAGACCCACGTCGAAAGACGCCATCTAGTGTCATGTGGCCAACTTATTTGGTTACGTGATGATACATTAGGGCTTTTATATATAATATAATATTATAATAATCTCAAATAAAAGTTGAAAAATTTTATGTTTGGTTGTCTTTATTGTTAGTTAAAAACATTCAATTTAATTTTAATATTGATATTAAGTTATATGTTAGAATATAGGATTTTTTTTTAAATTGAACTTTTTATTGTTTTTTTTTAATATCGTATAAATATACACAATATATTATCCCATTTGTTCCATACTGGAAAGATGACTTGACAGCAACAGGTCGTAAACTTTACCTATTATTCACACTTAAGTAGAGAAAGTGAATGAAATAAATCATATTCGAAATATCATACAAGATTTTAATACCTTTAACCATTCAATAGATTGAAGAGAATTAATTATATAAATACCCGAACTGTGTGAAAGACCAATGGCTCCAAAAAATTTTTAAGATTGATTGATATTTACCGACCGACGATAGGAAGGAAGGGAAGGTTTTGTTTTCACACCAAATTTCACATGTGAGTATTTTTACATATCTCCATGAATCATGCATTTTGTTAACAGAAAAAAGTTCTTTTAGCAAGATGTCTGTCCGTCTGTCCATTGTGTGCCCGTATAGACGTGTATAGCTTGAACGGCTCAACGGATTTTGATAAAATTTGATATATTTACTTAATGCATCAGTAGCAAGAATTCATCAACTTTTGGTGTATAAACCAGAAGTGATAGTTGACAAAGTTTTATATTCATTGTCGGAAAATATTTCACTTAAAATATAGTAGTAATTATTAATTGAGTAATTAAACTAAAAATAAAAATCAAGATAATATAATTTTAATTCAAATTTTAAAAATATTTTTTTTATACTTTCTACATAAAAATGATTTTTACTAAAAAATCGATATATGTAATATTTCTAATTACACTTATGGAATACTAGCGTTTAGCTTTAAATAAATTCAGAGATAAAAAAAAAGAATTTAAAAATTTTAAACTCGCGTAAAATATCTAATTCTCCCGGCCAAATGACGCAGCCAGCTCGCAAGCTGCGACTATGTACCTGGCGCTCGCTTCTCATTTGTCCGGGCAGTATATATATTTATATTTAAGTCGAATTAAAAATGATTTTAAATCTCTCTGACTGGCCTCAGCTCATTTTTTAATTGCGTTTTACTTTGGATTTTGAATTGTTTTACTTGTCGTTATAAATGTCAATGCTCTTCGCGTAGAATTAAAAAATATACCAAATTTCATTTCAATCAAATGCGTTGTTAGGGAATTTATAAAGAAAACAGACAGACATTATACAATGTTAAGTTCAATAATAAAATGCTGAACAACTGACAAAATGTCCAACATCTCCAAGTTCATTAATGTGTTTATTATATTAACATATGTGTAGTAGGTTTAAATAGGTTTTAATAGATCTCTTTTTACTATCTCGCCAGAAATGTAGCTCAATCGGAAGAGGGTCATTACCTACGGTGTTTTGATTTTTTTTCCTCTAAAGTGACCGTAAAAATAAAGATATATGTTTGATAGTTTTTCATATGATTAAAAATTGTATAAAACTGCTATATATAGAATTTCAGCTTGATTGAATCGCTGAAAGTACCAGAATTAATTTTTTAACACTGCAAATCTCACGCGCCAGCACGTGACGTGGTGTAATATATTATGTTATTTATTCCAATTCAAATTGCGATATATTATTTTTTTTTAATATTTTCTCATCTCATTATTTCCCATTAATTTTGACTAATCTAGTATTATACTAGAATAGTTGTAAGTTCTATTTCTAAATATTATTTTAAATAATAGATAGAAATTTATATTTGTTTTGATATTCCATAAATATTTATATCATTTTTTTTCTTATCAATCTTTTGATGGTTTCATTTCTTCATTTACTGAGTAGTAAAAAAACAAACAATCAAGACAAAAATTTATTGGACAATCAAATTCCTTTTATTCGTTAATCCTTAGAGAGTCATTTGGGAGAAATATTTGTTGGGAAATTCTTTTTTTCTCTAAACCATCCCATTTTCTTCTATATCTTCTGCAGACAGCTTCTTGTGTCATCGCAGCATTCAAGATTAGTTTCAGCCTCGTTTATTGATCATCCGTCTGTTTTGTCACTCGTCATTTAATCTGCACAATTTGCTCGTTGCGGTTTTTCATTGGATATAAAAAAATACTAAAATAAAAAAAAAAAAAAAAACAACGCTTCATTCAAAAATTATTGTTAATCACATCTTTTGAAATGTTGTTTGTTATAACATTGTTATATTTTGGCAATTTCGTTGTAAATGATGTAATTAGTGGAGTAGCGTAATGATTGTATCCAGGATTTGTTTAGAAAATAGAAAGCTTCGTTCACTCACCAACACGAATACGAATATTAAATCCAATTCGAAAAGAGATGTAGAATTTTAAATCGTGTCTATTAATTTTTGATCAGGAATATCTACAATTGGCAGATTATATAGAGATAGTATCTTTTATTTTCTATTTTCTATGTTGTTGAGACATTTCCACTTTGAAATACTAATATTCTTCTCTGAGGAAATAAACCAATTGTATGATTTTTATTGGAAGCATTATTATATAAGTACCTGGTTCAAATAATTTAAATTTCAAAGAACATCAATTTAAAAAAATAGGCATAAAACATACAGCCCTTAAACTTACATATTAATGCACCGAAAGACAGAAAAGTATGACCTGTGGATATAACATAAAATATATTTGATTACAAAATATTATTAAAATAAATATTTTTATAATAATTTGTATTTAAGGAAGCGCTGTTTGGCGTAGTTGCTGATGTGATTTAAATTTACTATTTTAATTTAAGAAAAAACTAACAAATATTATTTTTTCCCGAGGCTGAAACCAATACAGATCGATTTATCTTTATAAATATTATCTATTGCAGGCCTAGCCAACCCAAATGACTCCATGGGCCTCTTTGATTAGGAGCAATGCTACAGGAGCCGCATTTTAGGGAAACGTGAAAGAAAGAAATGTAAAAGAAATAAAATACGTAATTTTCGAATAAACTCTTTATTGTTTCAATTAAATTTGAAGTCTATCTAATGTGAAATTTGTTTTTCTTTTTTTTTTCACTTAACTTTTTTAAATCTACATACTATTATTTCTAACTTTTTTCTTCCTTGTTATGGAATCAAATATGTAGTTTATAAATTGTAGGACATATTTTAAATAAAAAAAAATTAATTAATTATAATTATTTCAATTATATTCTCTGTTTTTGAATATACAGACGAGAAAGAAAAGTTACAAAAGAAATATAAAGTTAACTGGCGGGCCGCATAATTTTTCACAGTGGGCCGAATGTGGCCCGAGGGCCGCGGGTTGGTCAGGCCTGATCTATGGCGTGAAATCCAAAAAAACCTTTCGAGCGGTTTAATATTTCACAAATATAAATCTATATACCTATATACGTACAATTTGAGCTAGCATAATACGATTAGATATATAATCATAAATTAATTATTTCACTTATTTTTCTTTATACATACATTATAAATTGCATACTGCCCCTGGTTAATTTTTTGTTTGCTGAAACGTTGGCTGTTGTGATTGCGATTGCTGCAGTGGAGAACATTCAATAAGAAAATAAAATTTGTTGAAATCAAACAGTATCCTCTCAGAAGGTCCTACCTGAATTTTTCAATTATGTTTTTTAAAGGAGGGGAGTGAATCTTTATAATACATATATACAAATTTGAATTTTTGAACATTTCATTCTAACAAATTCCATCCCCAATTACTTGCCATATTTGACCAATGATTGGGATATTATCACATATCTTTTCATACAGAGCTGAAATTTAATTAATTAATAGCGTAATTTAATTATCATCGATAAATTGTATAATATTTTCATTAAAATAAATTATGAATAGTGAAAATTTAATAATTTTTTCACCTTATTATTTTTATAATTTACAATATCATATATATCTAAAATTATCATAAAATTAATATTGAAATCAATTAGTGATTCATATCGGACATAAATTATCATATAACGAACATAATAAATTATTAATTTGATATTCATATCAACCAATCATCTATTTATTATTAGAATTCATTAAAATATTTATTGAAAATGCATTATTAAACAAATAAATTTATAAACTATTTATTATAATAATTTAATTGTTTTTTTTTTTTTTTTGAGTAAATAGTAAATTTTAGATTTCGATTTCTATATCTATACTAGCTGCTCAGAGCGCCGAAGGCTAGACGGTGGCTCCGCCCCCTGTACCCCGAGTGGTACATAGTATTTAGTTGAAAGTAGGAAAAGGTTTTCATCCATTTTGTTTCAATCCGTATATTACATAAAACATTCATTTCTTTTTGTGTTCTTATTTAAAATATATTTTAATTTAATCAGTAAATTAATTACATATATTATTATTATGTATATGGTATATCTATCTATCTATGTGGCTCAAAGGTACTCGAAAGTTCTTGGCCCCATCAACCACATTTCTTCAAGTGTCCCAACCCTAGCCCTTGTCCCAACTCTCTTACGTCCCTTCCTACGCGTCCTTGGTTTTCCAAGCGGACGTTTTCCATTCGGTCTCCCCACCAATATCTTTTTCCTCTCCCAATCTAGCCACGTGCCCTGCCTATCGCAGCTTTTTCCCTTTTATAACCCTAACTATTTCTGAAGATGCATAGAGGTCATGCAGTCTCCGCAATTCCCCGGTGACCTCATCTTTCTTTGGCCAATAAATGCTGGAAAGAATCCTATTCTCAAATACTCTGAATCTACACACATCTCCCAGGGTCTGCCTCCCTCCCATATAATACAACAGGCAAAATAATTGTTTTATACATTTTAATTTTGATCCCCTTTGATAATAATTTTGATGAGATAAGTCTCTTTACTGCTCTTACTCTTTTCTTTACTATCTTCAAGACTAATTTGAAGATCAAAATTTGAAAAAGTTTATGCTGATCTATATTGAGTCATGCGTATGTTTTACTAAATTCTACAAATAATTAGTGAACAGAAATATTGAATTCGCGGTTTTTTTTTTCTAATATCTGTCATAATGAAAATATCTTAATTAATGTTGATCGATTTGGCCTGAACTCCCAATGATATCTCCTAATATTTCCTCCGCCTATGGTTCGTAAGTATTGTATATGTTATAATAGTGAAATAGAGTATAATATTTCTTGATCATTACATTTTGGTATTTTATTTTCATTGCTAGATTATTATTGAATATTTTTAATTATAATGAAATTTGAGAAAATGCAAAGTTAGAGACTTGAGACAATTTATAAAATAAAATTAACATAATTGCAATATGCAAAAATTTTTAAATTCTGAGCAATGGGCAGACAAAAACATTTTTTCATATATATAGATGAGAGATTGTGATCATGAAAATTTTCGATGGCGAGATTTTGATGATGTTATACGTTTTGAAGGTCTCAGAGTCATTTTCAATAAGGTTGAGAAAAATGTTTCTCTCTATCTGTGTAGACAAGATTACGCAAAAACGCTTTGAGCTAGAATAATGAAATTTTGTATACGGGCATTATTCAAAATTCGTAGTTTTCTATCAACTTTTGACAAATGCAGCTCATTTGCAAAATGACCATTGAAGCTAAAAGCAGTTGAAAACAAATACATTTCATAAATTTGCTAAACTCACAAAAATATAGTATTAATCCAAAAAGTCTTCTTATTTCAACAAAATGTTATCAGTGAAAATTTTGTTAAAAACTTTAAATCTTATGATCGGATAGATAGAATCACACACCTCATTCAATATAAAAAGGGGTGGATGATGTTTTTTACCCCACTGTCATTTAAAGAGAGAAAATATAAAACACTAATTAACTTATTAAATAAAGTAAATTTTCAAATTTACTTATTCTTAATAATCATCTATACCTACTGGCATAGACTGGTACCTTAATCAATTTTGTATATATTTTGTTTAAATTTTCTTTTTTTATCTCGTATTAAATCATCTTATATATTTTTTCCATGAGTTTCTTTTAAAATTTTTATTTGTTTATTTTTTTTCTAAATTCCATTAAAATTGATATTCATTCGTTTCTTATATTAGAAAATTCAAATATATAAATTTATTTTAAAATTTTTATGTAAATATTAGATGCAGAATTAATACGATTAATAATTAATAATAGAGTATACTATTTAAATATTTCAAGTTTAAATTGGGTGGCTTGTATTGCTGGTTGCCTAAATGCCAGGGGCTCCTAGTCGAATGAACGCTCGCTCAGTCAGTCAGTCAGTCGATTTCGTTGTGTGGTGCGCATGCCAACTCAAACCAGGCGGGCGGCGATGACGCGCTTTCTCTCTCTACTATATCAAAAACGTAAGTGTATTTTCTATTGAAATTATCATAATTCACCAATATAAAGCGATCAATTAACATCACCTCTACCATCATTGTAATAAAGTCTCAAATGATTTACTGATTTTTTTTAATAATTATTTTAATAGAAAAATATCATATTTGTTTTTTATTTCGTATTCATATTATGAATGATATTTTATTTATTAATATATATATATTTAACGTGATATATCTGCACATTACTCAAAATTTAATTTAAAATTATTTACACATTTTATTAGAATTTAAAAATGTATATATCTTCTTTTCTTCTAATTAATCTCTTGTCTATTTCATTTTTCTCATGTCATTTAATATAATAGGATATATTATATATCGTACCCTATATATACATATATATTGGTATATATATTTCTATTTATTATTATTATTCTATTTTTTAATATTTTCTATTCAATATGAGTTGATTTTTTTAATATATATTTGGATATAATATATTCATTTAAGTAAATATAATTTTTTTATTTTCAATTTGAAGTGACATTTATTCTAGAGACGCCCAAACGGCAGGGCTATATATATAATTTATTTTATTTTTTTCTTTTTATCTTGTAATTTACTGTTTAATTTATCTAAAAAAAATGATAAATTCTGATAAATATTTATTCTTTCAATATCAATTATTTTCTGAGAATTCTACATGATTATCAAAATCAAAAATCAATTGAAATTTAAATAGAAATCATTTTAACATTCTCTTTTAATTATAGATAATAGAAAAGGTCAGTTTTTAATACTTTCATTTATTAAACAAGAATTTTATTATGTGTCTTTGAAATATATCTAAATATTATTATTTCATTAAAAGTTATAATAACGAAAAATTAATCTGTGATACATTGATTAACAACAGTTTCAAAGTATTTTTAATCTGCATTAAAAAAAATACAACTGATTATAAAGGCAGATATTTTATTAGAATGAATTAATTATAAATTTGGAAATAATTTTAAAGCTCGGAAGCTTCTATTAGCTAAACAGCGTAGGCGTTACGTTATATATATTATAAATTACTCGTATTCTATATTCTATTGTATATATCTCGAGACAACTCCCAATATATTTACTTGTTTTTCTTATTTTGATTTCAAGCAAGAGCTCTTGAACTAATATATATATATTTTCATATTATCTTTTTTATAATTACACACAAAAAACATCTGATCAGTTAATTTATAAAATATTTCAGTTAAATAGAATTTCTATGCTGAATTTAAATTTGAATATAAGAAATAGAAAAATTCGTAATTCTTAAATGTTATACCATTATGTATTGCTAAATACAAATTTGAGAAAATGCAAAGTAAGAGACTTGAGACAATTAACATAATTATCGTTATAAAACTATAGGTAAATTAACATTATATACATTCATTAATAGTATTAATTTAAATTTAAATTAATTGATTTATTTGTGTTTTGTTATTATTAAGTTCATTTACTAATTTTTTTAGACCATAGTTACTTTCCTCCCTTAAAAGAAACTTATCTAATTCTGTGGTGCTAGGGGATTTGAAAATTATTAGTCGCAACATGCAAAGATTTTGCTTACAGTTTCTGCCATGCCCGATCTCCATCCACAACAGTTATTTTCTCTCAAGTTTCTTGCTTCTCTTAATCATGTGATCTATATATTTAATTTTTTTTGATTCATTGTAATAAAATTTAAACAAATAAAAATTTTCACTTAGTTAATTTATATAAATTTCAATTTAAACTGATTGTGAGTCATACGCTTTGCCAAGACTGAATAATTTGTGTACAGAAATATTGAATGTTCTTAGCGAGATTTGATATAATGTTGTCCGATTTGTCCTTAATCTGAATTAGAAGAAAATTATAAATTGCCTCCTCTTCCAGCCCAATTCATTTACCCATCCATGTTGCATAAGGCATCTTAATTTCTTAACACTCCGTTTTTTACCGACCGACGATAGTAAGGGAGGTATTGTTTAAATTTAAAATAGAAGGAGAGAAAGAGTAAAATATAAAATGGTTATGGAAGAAATAAGATATAATAGTATGATAATATAATTAATTTGATTATTATAATTTAAAAATTTAATGTGCATATTATAAAAATATTTACATTTTGATCTATCACTGTTAAATAAAACTAAATAAAACTAATAATTAATTATTATACGTGTCAATTATAAATGATTTTTTTTTAAATAAAATTATAATATTAATTTTGATATTATGGTAATTTATTAATAATAAATGAATAGGATTGATTGATTTGGATGATTTTGATATTTTCAGATTGAATTCACATTATCAATTTTAATCAGGACATTATTATTATTTTATTTATTTATTTATTTATTTTTTTTTTTGGAGGAATGAGGGTTCAGATTTAACTCTGGATTAAATCCTGAATTAGTTTGAGTTGATTGAATGTTTTGTTAAATTAAACCGATCAATTTGTTTCTCTCATTATTTGATTATTAATAATAATTATTATCATTAAGTGTTTTTATTCGCATTTATATTTAATTATAAATCAAACTTTAAATTATGTTATCAGAGATGATTTGGTTAGGGGATGGTCACATGCGTGAGTGAAAAAGATTAATATTTTAATTATTAAATATACTAAATTGAATATTAATTTTATATTTAATCTCTTTCTCTCTCTCTCTCTTTATATATATATATATATATATGTTTTTTTTTAATTTAATAGTTAAACCTTGACATATTTATTTTTGTGGATTAAATTTAAAGGTAAAAAAATAATGAATTTAAAGAGATTAAATTTACAAATTATCCGAGTAAAAGTCGAAATAGGTACTGTTAAATATACACATCGTATGTTCAAAAGAAAAGGTGAATTTTGAATTTTCGCAGGCCGTGTACATTCAATTATCTAATTTTTTTTGTTATGTTGGTACACATATGTTTCTTATATGTTGACATTATCAGTCATTTTGGATTAGTAGTTTGTTTTTGACAACTGAAAAAGTTCATTACGTTTTTGTGTTCTTCGATTTTTTACTTAAATAAGCTGGAGTGTCTCCACTTGACTATCTCGAAATTTGAATTGGATTAAATAACATAATATATTATATTTAAATTAAATTTCTGTGTATGGCGAAGATGCTCTTTCAAAGACCACGGCAAATAAATAATTTACTCGTTTTTGTTCTATAAATTTCTGTAAAAGTCATTCTCTGGAGGGCCGGTCATTAAAAAAGTTGATGCAATTTTTGAATATCAATTAAGATACGCATATTAGCAGCGTTGATATTAGTAATTAACTAAGGATTACCTAAAAAACGGTTTTAAACCATTTATAAAAATCTGGTTTCAAAAAAAACTAGATGTTTGATTTCCTTATGATTTGAGGATGAAAAACATTTTAGATTCAATCAATATCTGCAATGCGCTGCTAAAACGGAACGAAATCGAGCCTTTTCTGAAACGTACAACAACCAAAAGTGACAAAGATTTCACAAAAGATGGATTGACTTCAAAAAAAGAGATTCTAAGTGTATGGTGGCACTGGAAGGGAATAATTTATTATGAAGTACTGTCAACTGGTCAGATGATTACTTCATTTCTCTTCTGTGAACATCTATAGAGATTATGCCAGGAAATAGCAAGAGAACCCACCAAATTAAATAATAGGAAAGGCGTTGTCTTCTATCATGACAACGCTCGACCATACCCTTCTATAATCCCCCATCAAAAGTTGCAAGAGTTTTAATTTTTAATTTTTAAGTTTTAATGAATCCTCCATATTGTCCGGTCATAGCACCCACTGACTATCACTTATTCTGATAATTTCAAAACTTTCTTAATGGAATTAAATTGGATTTTAAAGAAGCCTGTGAAAAACACTTGATTCAATTTTTCAAGCAGAAACTTCAGAAATTCTTTATTTCACAATTTATTTTTTATTATGAAACAATTAAGTATTGCACTAAATATTATGGATTAATATGTTTTATCCATATTTATACTAAAATTAGTAACTCTTCAATCTATACAAAATTTATTATTATTATGATCCAGTAGTAAACCTTAAATTATTTCTTATATATACATATCTAAAAGGTTTCCTCATCATTGGCTATCCTTCAAACTTACATTGCAAAAAATTCACCTTTATGGGGGAAAAAATAAAGATTTATGGGCATTTTTTTTTTAATTTGATAAATTGATAGATATTTTCTTGAGAAGTCAGCAGTAATATCTTTAGATAATAAATGAACAGAATTTTATCAAAATATGCTTTCCTCTTTTTAATCAGTGATGAAAAAAAGATGAATTAATTAAATATAAATTTATGTATATAAAAATAAGGTAATGTCACCCTCCATTAGCCTAGTTTTTCAGTGTTGTTATACTTAGATTCGAAGGTACATAGATTATTTACTAAAGATAGCAAATGAATACTTAACTATTTTTAATACATTACCTTAATTTAAGGGGGACATTGAAAATTTCATTGAAATCTAATGCGGGCATTTGGTGTACCTAAAGCTAACATTAACTTATACCTCTGGAGGTTTCACATTAATTAAAATAATAAATTAAAATTTATTATTTTATTATAAAATAGAAAATAATTATAAGTCATTATTATATTAGTTACTATAGTCCGAGAGATGAGAGTTGGTGCATGAGGGGTGTCGGCGAGGAGAGGCGGGGCTACCCCCTCCTGCCTAGAGTGATTTCCCCTCCACCACAGTCTTCTACTATTAACCCTTGTCTTTTTAATTTAATTTTTTAAAGATTAAATTTTTTAAAAATATCATTCAGTATAATCATTCTTACTTCAAAAAAATGAGCTGTGGCCAGACCGACGATTTGAAATAAATTAATTTACAAACAGCATTATATATATATAAAATATAAAAAAAATAATAAATATTTTTAAAACTTGAATTAAAACGACTAAATGTTACTATTATGTTAGTTTTTATTTTTATTTTAATTACTCAATTATTAATTACTATTTATTACTATTTCCGACAATGAACATAAAATTAATGTGTGTCCCGACATGCATCAGTCCGCTTGAATCGGAGCAAGCGTACGGTTACTTGAAAACGACTGCAGAATAAGCAGTTGAAACGTTGTACAATTATTTTAATTTAATAAATAATTTTATACAAATAATGTGGTCTTTTAATAAAAATTCTCTTAATAATTATAAAATTAATTCTTGGTAAATTACCACTTCCGGTTTCCGGATATACACCAAAAGTTGATCAATTCATGCTGTTGATACATTAAGTAAATATATCAAATTTTATCGAAATCCGTTGAGCCGTTCAAGCTAATCATGTCTATACGGACCCACAATGGACAGACTGGCAGACATCTTGCTAAAAATACTTTTTTCTGTTAACAAAATGCTTGTTGATTGGTGGAGATATGTAAAAATACTCACATGTGAAATTTGTTGTGAAAATAATACCATCTTTTTCTATCGTCGGTCTGTAATAAAAGATTTGCAATTCATATCCGCTAAAAGTGCCATTACAATATACAATACCTTCTTTCTATATTTATTTACATCAATCAAATTGATCTATTAAGATGTTTTTTATGAAATTGAAAAAAATAAAAAATAATCTTATTACTAGATGCATTTCGCGTCAAAATTATTATCAAAGGGGATACAAATTAAAATATATAAAACAATTATTTTACCGGTTGTATTATATGGGAGTGAGGCATGGTCTATGACCTTAGGAGACGAGAGTAGATTTAGAGTATTTGAGAATAAGATTCCAAAGAAAGATGAGGTCATCGGGGAATGGCGGAGACTGCATAACGAGGAATTGCATGACCTCTATGCATCTCCAGATATAGTTAGAATTATAAAATCGAGAAGGCTGCGATGGGCAGGGCACGTGGCTAGAGTGGGAGAGGAAAGAATGGCAAAAAATATCTTGGTGGGGAGACCGAGTTGAAAATGGGTGGATAATGTAAGAAGGGGCGTGAAGGAGATGGAAGAGGGTGGAGTTTGGAGGGTTGTGGCTCAGAATATATATATAGGGATACTTGGAGAAGTGTGTTTGCTGCGGCCAAGAACTTTTAAGTTCCGTAGAGCCACAGAGATAGATAGAACATCTGCCTAAGATAATCATAATATTTCATAAATACCTACCTCATTCAGAAGTTTAAGTGTCACATGTTAGGTGATCAACCGTCCTCCTTTTGTAAGTGTCCTCCAAATTGTCCTTCTTTTTAATATGTGTCCCGTTTTTGAAATATTTAGGACATTTCGTACTTTTTTCCAAAATTATATTATATTTACTAACAACTTTGTAAGTAATATACTCATTTGTTACAAACTTGAATAAAAATAATAATAACTTTTAAAATTAATTCTTTTTCGATCTCTGTCAGTAGCGTAACAGAGTTTCGTAGAGCCACAGAGATAGATACATAGACTAGATACATAAACATAGGTATATACTTCCCCAGGTAAATATGTATATATTTGTATTGTATATTTGTGTTATATTATTTATAAAAAAAAACAAAAAACAAAACCACATTCATAAAAAAACTGAGTAAAAGATAAATACGAATTGAAATTATGGGTTTTGATATTCTTCTCCTTCTCCTGTAAATAGAAACCTTCCCTGTAATTTATTCCTGTTTATTTAGCCTCTATTTGATTTTTACTTAAGGTCGGTTCCCGTTTGAATTTAGAGTAAATCCAAATATTTACTTTCAAACAAATTTGAACATAGGCAGAGATGAATTAACTTGAGATTCAGATTGTTTGTGAAAATTTGACATATTTTCTTTAAGTTGTTGATATATTTATCTTTATATAATATACTAGAAGTATAATAAATATTAAACTTACAAGTTATTATTACTATTTTATCTTATTTAAAAATTTTAAATACTTGAAATGAAATAAATAATAAAAAGTCATTAGACTTTTAATAAATAGTTTACCTCTGTTCAACTAAAATTGGCAAACAAGGTCAGCCAAATTTTCAATTAGAGCGATACTTTAAGTTTATACATTTACCAATAAAGTTTAATTAATATTTGAAACTTATAAAAAAAATAAAATATTAAATAAAGACACATTATCTTATTAATATATAATAGCAAAAATTGTATATATATGTTAATTTGTATTTTTGAGATATTAAATTGTTCTAAGGATTTTTTTGAAATTCACAACATAAATAATTTTTATAAAGACAAATCGATCTGTATTGGTTTCAGCCTCGGGAAAAATCATCTTTATTAGTTTTTTTTTTTAATTTAAAATAGGAAATTTAAATGACGTCAGCAACTAGGTCAGACAGCGCTTCCTTAAATACAAAATATAATATAATAAAATTAAAAATATTTATTTTAATAGTATTTTGTAATCAAATTATGAAATACATATCATGTTATATCCACAGGCCATACTTTTCTCTTTCAGTGTATTAATAAGTACGTTTAAGGGCTAACAGACTGCTAAACTCGATTGTTCTCGATGAGACAAAGTTTGCAGGTACAGGCATTGGATAATTGAAAAAAAAAATCGGGCTTGTCAACAGCACACAACACAAGTCCGATTTTTTTTTCAATTTTCGAATGCCTGCGAATACAGATTTTTGTTTCACCGAGAACAATCGAGTTTAGGAGGCCTAGGTTGTATGTTTTATGTCTATTTTTTTTTTCAATTTATCTTCTTTTAAATTATTTGGAATTGTTTCATATATTTGGTCGTTTATTTATTTTAAATAATAATCTTAATCTTAAAAATCCATCGTTCATAGGGGCGGCTCGGTGAACCAGCTACTGTTATATTGTAATACCAACGTTTAGTTTTTTATTTTTTGAGTATTAAAATATGAAATGTTCTATAATAGTATATAGGAAGTATATAATTTATGTTTTAATAATTTCTCCCATTATAATTACAATATATTTATTTTTAAACATAAAATTGCTTATAAATTAATATTTCAAATAATTAAAAAGATTGGACATTTAAAAAGAGTGTATATAAATCATAAATCACTACGTATTTAATTATTTTCTATACTAGTTTCACATTTATATATAAGAGTATAGTATTTTGTAGATACATCGGTAGGTATTTACAGTTAAAAACAAATAAACTTACAAATAAATTACAAAAACATCAAATTTAACCGTAAATCAACATTTCAAACTTCAAAAACAAATTAAATAAAAAAAAAAAAAGAAAAAACTTAAGATAAAAATAATGGCTATGCTTTTAAGAACTTTTTTTAACAACCAATAATAATTCATTTTGGCAAGTTCATTTACTATATTTTCATAACTGTTTAATTTATGCTTGCTATATATATATTTTTTAGGGGGAGGTGTTTGTTCTATTTTCTAAAAAAAGACTCAACCAGATAACATCTACCTAATCTAACTTAACATTGAGAATTTTTCATGATCATATCTCTTAGAAAATGTTATTTCATTATATAAATTGTAACTAAATAAGGTCTCTTATTAATAAAAAAAAAATCTCTGACTTTTGTACGTCCTACGCAAGCATTCAACTCCTATCAAGCCGGTTATATCAATGAGGTGTCCTATGATCAGTAAAACGGGTCCTCTCAAACTTAACCTTGATTTTCTTGATCGGAGGCGCTATCAAGTAGCTTTTCCCCAAGGTTGTTCTCGGAGGCTGGGTTGACTCCGTCCCATAGACCCCAGCTAGGGAAATTCCCTTGCCAGGCCCGGGACTTGAACCCGGGAGCATGTGAATGTGAGGCAGGTTCGCTACCCACACACCCAATGGCGCCTTAAGGTCTTATTAATCTCAAAACTTAATGGATAAATATGTTCTTTGATTTATCTTAAGTAATTTGTTTAATTTTATTATTATTATTATTATTATTATATAATTTTTATTAATAATAATATGGTGGCGCCTTGTCGTTCAACAAAAACAAGATATTTAACTGGAAATAGATTTATTAAATATATTTCACCGCTATTAACAACTCAACGCCCAAATCTACCATCAATTTCCTATTTCTTATAATAGTCACTCACTTCGATTGATAATTGCAGGATTGCCACATCGAATTGTTAAAGGGTGGCCAGTGCACATATAACCAAAATATAATTTAATTATAATAATCAATAATATATAAAATTTTAATCAATATAATTTTTTTGGATTTTTAATTTTTATATTTGTAAAATAAAATAAATAATTAACTAGAAATTAATGAATGTTAGATTTCATCATTTAAATTTAAGTATATCATAAAATTATTAAAAAAATTTATAAAGAATTTTTAATTTAAATATTTATATGGTTTGTTTCAATAAATCTTTTTAGAATTTATTTAGCATTCTATGAAAGGACCGAATTTGAAAATATAGAATAATATAAAGAATTAGGTTCTGTAATTAAAAGAAGAATAATAATATTCAAGAAGAATTCAAATCTGGTAACCCCTCTTATCACGCAGTAAAGGGGCTTATCTCGTCAAAATTATTATCAAAGGAGATCAAAATTAAAATATATAAAACAATTATTTTTGCTGGTTGTGAGGCATGGTCTATGATCTTGGAAGACGAGAGTAGTAAAAATACAATTCTTCGCAGCTTTTATGTGGCAAAAAAAGGGAAGGTAACCCGCGAGAATAGTGGAGAGTGCTTAACGATGAATTGCATGATCTCTATGCATCTCCAGACATAGTTAGGGTTATGAAATCGAGAAGGTTTCGACAATGTATAAGTAAAATAAGAGAGATGGAAGAAAATAATAGGAGTTGAATGATTTTAGCTCAAAAGAGGGGCATTTAGAGAAATATGGTTGCTGTGGCCAAGAACTTTCGATTCAGAAAGATAAAATGATATTTGAAAATTGATTTTTCTTTATTGTGTTTTTTGATTTTAATGGACATTTTACTTTTTTTTTATTAAATTTAACCAATAACAATATATATATATATATATTTAAAGAATTGAAATATTTTCAAATCTATTGTTATTTGAATATTAAAGATTAGAAGTTTAATATTTAATTCACCCTTTAGAAATTATTATTCCATATGCAAATTATATGTAATGTATCTTTGCATTTGAAGGGTCAAATGCATTACCGTAATATCATCTTCAGACATTGATATATCTAAATATTTATTTATATTCTAATCTAAAGGTCTAGAGTCTATCCCAGTGATTCCCAACCATTTTTTACCGCGGCACACTTTTAACCTTTTAAAAATTTGTCGGCATACAAAGAAAAAGATTAGTGTAAAAGTTTACCATTTTGAAAAAAAGTGGTCCTAAAAACGGTTTACCTTTTTTTTAGAGCCATATTGAAAAAAATTTATAAAAAAAAGTCGGAAATGTTTAAGAGCCTATTTTCATTTGTAATTTTGGCGGCACACAACAACTTAAACGACAATCTTACAAATTTAGATTTAACAACAGAGTATACTTAGATGTTTATATATATTTATAAAAAATCAAAAATTTATAAGTTTTTCATATTTTAATTTTTAAAAAAAATTAGCTGGAGTGTCTCTCCACTCGACTATCTCGCAAATTAAATTGGATTCAATAACATAATCTATTATATTTAAATTAAATTGAATTAATTATAAATTATAAATTAAAATTTATAAATAATATTTATTAAACCAGGGCATGCTTGGCTCTTTGTTGATGGCACCACGTCACGTGTTGGCACGTGAGATTTGCTGTGTTAAAAAATTAATTCTGGTACTTTCAGCGATTCAATCAAGCTGAAATTCTAGATATAGCAGTTTTATACATTTTTTAATCATGTGAAAAACTATCAGATATATATCTTTATTTTTACGGTAACTTTAGAGTAAAAAAAATTAAAACGTTGTAGGTAATGACCCTCTTCTGGATGTGCTACATTTTTCAAAAGTGGATAGAAAACTACGAATTTTGAATAAGGTCCATGTACCAAATTTTATGATTCTAGCTCAAACCATTTTGGCGTAATCTTGTCCACATAGACACACATACAGACATTTTTCTTAACCTTAGTGAAAATGATTCAGGAACCTTCAAAACGTATAAAAACATCAAAATCTCAATATCGTGATCGCAATACTATCTCTGGCGAGATAGTAATTACTTGAAAATTTTCATTCTACTTTTGATAAGTTTTGTAAAAATAATTTCTTATTTTTAGATTTATAAAAAAAAAGTCAAAATTGATTTCTATACCATTTTGATAAGTGCTTGAATTTTAATTGCATTCACTAAAAATATAAAACTAAGACCAAACTGATTTCTTCTCTTTGCCATGAATGAAAGTTCAATTAATTTAATTTACGCTAGAATGAAAATGTAATTAACTAAAAGTGATTTTTTTTCTTAATTATTGTTGTTGATGTTGTTTTTGATGCATTCTTCTATTGTTTTCTTTTATATATTACTCAGAAATAAACATTTCTCTTTTTTTTTAAATATGTACCATATATGTTTGTGTGTGTGTGTGTATGTATTTGAAAGAGAAAAACAAAAGAAAATCAATAGCATCTGTGAACATTATTGAAAAAGACCTCTGGATAAGCTTTAGGGATCTTCGAAAAAAAATAACAACAAAAACAAGTCCATAGCATGTGTGTGTGTGTGAAATATAGGAATATAACTCAATCCAAAAGAGTTGGATTTAAGATTCTGGAAAGAAATCCACTCAAGATATCCAGGAGAGGTTTGTACTTGAATAAGTTAATATGAAATTAATGTATATTTTCTGATTATACATTTAGAATGGATATGGAGACTTTATATATATAACATATATAAATCTTCATTAAATTAATAAATATTTAATATTAGTATATTGCCTCTTCAGTCGTTATAAACAAAAATTGATATTTAAATGAAAAGAATAGTAATTTTCATTAAAAATTCATTTTGAGTTATTTTTGTTGACTTGAATTTAATTTTTCAAAAATTAAAATTATGAAAAATAAATTTTTATCATATAATTTTTGATGGTGAAAATTTATTTCATTCAACGTTTGATTTTGAAAATTTAAAATTATTTGACAAAAGATGGAGTGTCTCCACTCGACAATCTCGCAAATTTGAATTGGATTATATAACATAATATATTTAAATTAAATTTAATTAATTATAAATTAAAATTAATAAGTAATATTTATTAAACCAGCGCGTGTTTGGCTCTTTGTTGATGGCACCATTTCACGTGTTGGCGCGTGAGATTTGCAGTGTTAAAAAATTAATTCTGGTACTTTCAACTATTCAATCAAGCTGAAATTCTATATATAGCAGTTTTATACAATTTTTAATCATGTGAAAAATTATCAAATATATATCTTTATTTTTACGGTCACATTAGAGGAAAAAAAAAATCAAAACGTTGTAGGTAATCACCCTCTTCCGATTGAGCTACATTTCTCAAAAGTTGATAGAAAACCATGAATTTTGAATAATACCCATGTAACAAATTTCATGATTTTAGCTCAAACCGTTTTGTTCTTGTCTACATACATACACACATACACAACACAGACATTTTTCTCAACCAGCTCAGTGAAAATAAATGATATTCTTTTTTTATAAATTAAGGAGGCAAACGGGCACAGGCAGAATAATTCGATTGTTTATAGGATTGCATGAAAAAGCGATAAGCGACTCGGCCAATTCTTTGAAAAAGAATATTTAAAATATTAAAATAAAATAAAATAAATTAAAATAAAATAAAAGAATTTGATTTTTAGTATACATTGAACAGTGAATAAGAAAAGACGCCAAGCCAAAATGACTGAGTGAAAACGTTCTAACAGGTAATTAACAACTATTATAATTGTATAAATAATAACCCACTAAAAATCACTTTTTAATTATAAATCTATTATTAATTAATCATAGTTATTCGTTTAATAAACTTCCTCTATGAATAGATTTATTAATTAGGATTATAATATTATTTTTCATATTCTTAAACTCGTATAGTTATATAAATACTTAATATACTTCAAATACTTCTTACAAGGTGAATTACAAATGATTTGTATTTAATATTCTTTGAATTATGAAGGAAAAACTAAAATAAAAAAAATCTGGAATGTCTCCACTCGATTATCCCCCAATTTGAATGGGATTATATAACATATATTATATTTAAATTAAATTTAATTAACATATATTATATTTAAATTAAATTTAATTAACATATATTATATTTAAATTAAAATTAATAAATAATATTTATTAAATCAACGCATGTTTGGTTGTTTTGTTGATGGCACCATGTCACGTGTTAGCGCCTGATTTGCAGTGTTAAAAAATGAATTCTGGTACTTTCAGCGATTCAATCAAGTTGAAATTCTATATATAGTAGTTTTATACAATTTTTAATCATATGAAAAACTATCAAACATATATCTTTATTTTTACGGGCACTTTAGAGGAAAAAAAATATAAACGTTGTAGGTAATGACCCTCCTCCGGTTGAGCTACATTTCTCAAAAGTTGATAGAAAACTAGGAATTTTGAATAATGCCCATGTACCAAATTTCATGATTCTAGCTCAAACCGTTTTTGCGTAATCTTGTCTACATACACACACACACACACACAGTAATTTTTCTCAACCTTAGTGAAAATAATTCAGGAACCTTCAAAACGTATACAAACATCAAAATCTTAACATCGAAAATTTTCGTGATCACAATACTATCTCTGATCTCTAAATTAATGATAAAATAGGTTTTAGTGAAAAAAAATTAATTATTTTTTATTTAAAAACGAACTTAAAAACTTAAAATTCATTTTTAAGTGAAAATAAATGTGAAAATGGATTAAAAAAATACTTAGATGAATTATTTAGTTTGTTTTAAGGAATAATGCTAATTATTTGTTTTGTATATTTTTTTTATTAAAATATTTATATTATAAAAATATTGATTAGTTAATTTATATTATTGAGAGAGAAAAAATAAATTACTAAAAGCTTTTCTTTATTCTCTAATAATATCTTATATTATGTCGATACATTCATAGTTTTATAATATTATAATTATAAATTGGAATTAATTCAGAGTATTAATCAATTTTTACCATTGAAATTAATTTTTTTTTAAATATACTAGAATATTTCTAAAATACATGTTTTATATTATAATCAAAATATTAATAAGTAATATAGATTTAAAGCAAAATTTCGTTTTCTTTGATTTTAAAAAAAAAATTAATATATTTAATTGAAATTATTTAAATATACAGAGATATATCAAAAGAATTGATTTGAAATAATCTATTAATAATTTTAATATTATCCAATATTTTTATCTACCATTAATAAATAAAATATATGGGCATTAAATGAGTATTTCCAGAACAATTTTTTTGACTTATTATATATATTTAATAATTTTCTTTCGAGAAATGATAAGGTTACTCACTTCTTTGGAAATCCATAAAAAAAAATTAAGAATAAAAGAAAATATTTTTTTTTTATTTAGTTTACTTTGCATAGTGAATAAGAAAAGACACTAAATTGATTGTGTGGGGATAATGGTGAGTAATTAATAATTATTTTATTAATTAAGTATATTATTATATTATTATTCGTTTTCTGTATATTTCTAATGATATACTTATATAAATCTTAACAAATGACCGATAAAAAAAGACAATTAATAAAAGCTAGTTTTATTTTTATTCAACCTAAAATTTGCATATTTGCATATTAAACATACTTATATTAAATTAAACATATCACATATTTAGTATAATATATTAATTAATGTTTTTTTTTCGTAACCTTTCGCGATTTTATAACCCTAACCATGCCTGGAGATGCATAGAGATCATGCAATTCCTCATTATTCAGTCCCCATTGTCCTCATCTTTCTTTGGCCCATAAATGCTGTAAAGAATCCTATTCTCAAATACTCTAAATCTACTCTCGTCTCAATGTCATAGACCATGCCTCACACTTATATAATACAACCTCGATTTAAATTCTTCTCGAAAATTATTATATTTTGTGATTACAAAAACTAAGTATTTTAATTCTCTCTTAAGCTATTATTTAAAAATATATTTTATTTTATTTTTAATTTCAATTATATTATTACTTTCTAATTTCTAAAAAAATAATCTTACAAATGAAAATTAATAAAAATATGTTTTATTTTTATTCAACATAAAATCTCTCTCTCTCTCTCTCTCTATTTGCATATTATACATATATTAAATTAATAATATCACATATTTAGTATAATATATTAATTAATGTTATATGTGTTATCTATTAAGTTAATCCATAATAAAATTTGAATTTAAAATTCAAGTCTATTATTATATTATATATTTACATTAACATTTAATATATTAATTTTATTATAATTAAGAATAAACGTAAACTTCCTATCGTATATTTTTAATATAATTAGTGATTTCTATATACATTAAATATTCGTCTTTATTTGTGTTTGATTGGTTATTTAAATTTAAATTTGAATTTCCAAACGACGAAAAAGAAAAGGAAAAAATAAATTATTTTATTTTATTAAAAATTAAAAAATATTATTTGAAAAATAAAATTATTTAAATTGATATTATTCACTGATGGCTTACAAAACTAACAGAACACATCATATATTCATATAATAATATTATGTATAATATTATCCAATATTTTTATCTACCTTTAATAAATAAAATATATGGGCATTGAATGAGTATTTCCAGAACAATTTTTTTGACTGACTAAAATATATTTAATAATTTTCTTTCGAGAAATGATAAGGTTACTGAGTTCCTTGGAAATCCATAAAAAAAAATAAAAATATAAGAAAATATTTTTTTTTATTTAGTTTACTTTGCATAGTGAATAAGAGAAGACACTAAATTGATTGTGTTGGGATAATGGTGAGTAATTAATAATTATTATATTAATTAATTATATTATTATTAATTAATATTATTATTATTATTCGTTTTGTGTATATTTCTAATGATATACTTATATATGTAAATCTAATTTCTTTTATATCTCGAATGAAAATCCTTAAATGAAAATTTAATTTTTATTATAATATTAAGAGTAGATTTATTTTGCTAGGACTGCGTCTATTAATGAGGATTAATTTTTATTTATTTTATTTTTTTGTGGTTGTGTCTTAATTTTGTTATTGTTTTCAATTAAATAAAAAATTGTCACATTTTATAAAAGGTATTTATTTACAAAGATAATAACAAAAAAACCCTCCGACTTTGTACCTCCTACGCAAGAACATCGCCTATCAAACCGGTTATATCAATGAGGTGTCCTATGATCAGTAGAACGGGTGCTCTCAACCTTTACCTTGATTTTCTTGATCGGAGGCGCTATCAAGTAGCATTTCCCCAATGTTGTTCCCGGAGGCTGGGTTGACTCCGTCCCATAGACCCCAGCTAGGGAAATTCCCTTGCCAGGCCCGGGACTTGAACCCGGGACCATGTGAATGTGAGGCAGGTTCGCTACCCACACACCCAATGGCGCCCCTAAAAAGATAATAATATATTTATATGTGTAATAATTAAGAATAATTCAATATATACGTTATATCAACATGTCCATGTTTAAAATCATTCATTTTTTTAATATTAACACCTTTCCATATTTATTACATCAACCGTTTCTTTATAACATTCAGCTTATATATAATATTCCACTCCTGTATATTCCATCTCTGATATCCATAACCTCTGCTGGAACCAACTGCAAAGTACAAGTACACTCCCAGAGATGGACATGATTGTATTGCAAATAAGAATAATATTAATATGATCTAAATATTTTATTAAATGAATTAAAAAGAAAACTATCCTTATATAAAATAAAATAAATATTATTTCTTTTAAATGTTACTTTTGTTCTTTGATTTGAAAAAATCTGCTATAGAAGCCCATCAAATATTTTGAGAAACTTATTTAAGGTGATGGATGCTGTTCTGTAATATCCCAATTGCCTGTTTTAATTTCAAAAATTTAAAAGTGGTGGATTTTGATGTCAATGATAATGAAAGAACGACCTGGAGGACCAAAAGAGTTCAAAGACAATGAATTGCATTTGGACTTATTGGACGAGAACCCACCTCAAACTCTCAAAAAACTTTCCGACAGCTTAGCAGTTGATGAATTGACTGACTGTTTTGAGACGTTTACATCAGTGATGTATTGGTAAAATATAAGAAGTAAGGGAACGCATAGTGGGAGCAAAAATAGTCCTATTTTCAGTAAACTATTTTTTTCCATAAAGTTTTTATTTTTTTCTTATTCTTACTATACAAAATATTAACGAACACAAAAAAAATTCTATCAGTAGATTTAAGTGGGAGTTGTCCGGTTCTGAAAAAAGGTAAGGGAACGTCGTTCCCCCGCGTTCCCATCCAAATACACCAAACAACAGTGGTTTACCTTACCTATATTATTAATATTAAATTTAAAAATCATTTAAATTCATAAATATTAATATATACGTATATTATATAAGGATTAGTTAACATTGAATTTCTGATATTTGAACAACAACCTTCTAAGTTGTTGAATTTGCTAAAATTAGCGAATGACAAAGTATAATTTCAAAGGTATCCGCTCAATGTATTTATTCATCTCCTTCATATACGAATGCAAATAGTACACGCGTTCCGGTTCTGAAAAAAAGGTAAGGGAATGTCATTCCCCCGCGTTCCTCTCCCATTACACCACTGGTTTACATGCAATGAGAATGATCCAATAGGAGAGAAAAGGAATATCATACGAATTGATTGAAAATAACAGAACATTCTTAAAAAGATTAAAATATGGTATGTCCAAGTCATTTCATTCAAAAATAAAAGCTTCAATAAAATATCTTATAAATCTCGTATGTGGAATTGGGGTGATATTTTAACACAATAAACCAAACAAAACAAGTGAAAGACATGAAAGTCATGGATACAATTGATTTTTCCATTAAAAAACAACAACAAAAATGATAATTATCTTCGTTTGGAACATTAATTGTGTTATCTATTTAAAATGTGTATATTTTTTAAAAAAATTTTTTAAATATTGAAATTCTATATCTCTGTATTATTTTTTATCTGATGTTACCGCTATTAAATGATATTATATATATTGTAGTTATTTTTTATTCATGATGGGGCTAGGGGGACAAAGAGAAATTTTAAAATGGGGAGAAGAAGAGAAATGTTTGGATTATAGGTTGTGGTGTAATGGATGTTAGCACTCTGGAAAAATAGGGAAATGAGGGTGATCCAGCTCTCGAATCGTCCTGAGACAAATGAAATTAATAAATAAATAAAAAATATTATTTTTGTTATTTGTTTAAAAAAACAACAACATATAAATTTATTTAAATGTTTTTAACCTTTATCTTTATATAAAAAATAAGCTGGAGTGTCTCCACTCGACTATCTTGCAAATTTGAATTGGATTAATTAACACATATATTATATTTAAATTAAATTTAATTAATTATAAATTAAAATTAATAAATAATATTTATTAAATCAGTGCATGTTTGGCTCTTTGTTGATGACACCACGTCACGTGTTGACGCGTGAGATTTGCAGTGTTAAAAAATTAATTCTGGTACTTTCAGGGATTCAATCAAACTGAAATTCTATTTCTATTTGTAATCATGTTAAAAACTATCAAACCTATATCTTTATTTTTATAGGCACTTTAGAGGAAAAAAAAATCAAAACCTTGTAGGTAATGAAAACTACGAATTTTGAATAATTTCCGTATACCAAATATCATTATTCTATCTCAAACCGTTTTTGCTTAATCTTGTCTACATACAAACACATATACATACACACACACACATACATTTTTCTCAACCTTAGTGAAAATGATTCAGGAACCTTCAAAACGTATACAAATATCAAAATCTCAACATCGAAAATTTTCGATCAGGCGAGAATAGTAAAAAAATTATCATTTATTTTCATTTTATACCAGCCAGGTAAGCGCATCTAGAAATATAAATAATATGAAAATATTAATATTTAGATTACTTATAATAATGAATTTTACAAAAATAAAAATAATAATAATAAATATTTTATTTTATTTAAAAGTTTAGAATAATTAATCAATATTTTGGAATATCATTTGGGAGACTAACAATATTAATGATTAATTTTATTAACTAAAGTTATATTTCCATCTAAAATAATTAATAATAATTAAATATTATTAATTTTTCAAAATAATTAATTCGAATTTATATTATAGAGTAAAGATTTTATTTATATCCTATAATGATGTATTTTAACGTTTTTATTTTAGCAAATAAATTAAGATGATTTTTTTCATTTTGATACTTTTTTGGAAATAAATATGTACTGTTTGAGTCTTGAAATTTGATCGTCTTGATTTTTGTTACAAGTATATTATTTTCCATTTCTTTTTTTTAAATATTATTCGATTTGCTTCGACATTTTGTAAAAAATTGATTTATAATGATGTTTATTTTAAGGTTAGGTTTTGTATAAATTAGGAATCCGATTTAGATTTTAAAGTCCTTATTCGATGCAAACCAATTTCATAGTTTTTCTAATTAGTTTATTTTATTAATATCAAATTCTTGCATCTTAGATAAGTCATAATTAATATATGTATTTTCTTAGTTCAATGTTTCGCCATCAGAAGCGCTGTTACATATATTTATTTATTTTTGTTTTTTTGTCAAAAGTTTAAATGACAAATGCATTATTAATTAATTCTATTTTACACTTTTTGAGAAATTACTGAACAGTAACAGTAATCTCTTGAAAACTAACCAACTAAATCTATACTTTACTTTGATGTTATATCATATCCAACGTCCCTTTTGTTGCCATTCATTTCTCTTAAATAGTCTCACTTTTTGTTTTTATTGTTTTATTTGAACTTTTAATTAATTTTAACACAATCATATATTTTATTTATTTATATATTTTATAAATTTTATATATATATATATATACAGAGAGAGAGAGAAAGAGAAATGATTACATTTCTCATTCTATT
Source organism: Labia minor (assembly GCA_963082975.1). Taxonomy (NCBI): domain Eukaryota; kingdom Metazoa; phylum Arthropoda; class Insecta; order Dermaptera; family Spongiphoridae; genus Labia; species Labia minor. The sequence continues at coordinate 5,733,677 of OY720349.1, forward strand.
AAAATACGAGTAAGTCGATTTGTTTAGATAAATCCTCTTATAATTATATTAACTCTTAACTGCATAGTGTCAATATGAATAGGCGAGAAAGTATAATACAAATGAAAAGTACCCCCCCCCCACCCCATCTTTTCTTTCTCTCCTTCACGCCAACGACCTCTTTTGAACAAGAAATTTAATTAAACTTATCGTGAAAGTGGAAGTGTTGTGGCAATTATTGGAATATCGATTCTTAAGGTTTAGGAAGGGTCCAGGCCAGGAAAGGATATCCTATCTCAATCCAGCATCGTGCTCATCTATCAAGCCCATAAAGTGGATGGCAAGAAGGCAGAGAATGCTTCAAAGGCAGCGAGTAGTATGATAAACCAGATTGAAATTGGCTTTAAGTGTCTTGCTTTGCTCCAATCCTCCCAAACCTCGCAAGGCGTTGATAAACGAGAAGAACGCCTGGAAATTGTCCTTTCAACCTCGCCTATTAATATTGAATATTGGACCTTCGAATCGATGCTATTAGAAAAGATTCATTTCAATTGACATTGCTTTATTAAATGAAAAGATTTTAATATTTTGATTCTGTTTCAAAATATACCTTTTATATACGAGGGTGGGGTGAAAAGTTTCCGGCCTGACCAAGAAAAGCGATGTTTTTAATTTTTTTTTTTATTGCTTTATTTTTCAACATTCAAGATCTGTACGATGTCAGCTGAACGTGTGCGAAATATTTTGCACAAGCCTTTGAACATGGAAAAGCTCTATGCAACGTTGGTGCCGCATTTGCTAACGTTACACCAAAAACTGCTTCGAAAAAAACATTTTTACCGACAATTTGGCGCTGTAGGCGTAATCCAAACGAATTTTTGCGTCGATTCATAACTGTTGATGAGACTTAAATTAAATTAAATCAAATTTAATTAATTAATTAATTTAATTAATTAGAACACCGTTATGAGAAATGTATCAGTGTTGATCGAGATTATGTTGAAAAATATAGCAAAAAAAATTTTTAAAAATATCGTTTTTCTTGGTCAGGCCGGAAACTTTTCACCCCACCCTCGTATATATTAAAGCCCTGAGTTATATCATATATTTTAATATTTAATAATCACTTCTACTTCCTGAAGCATTCCAACCACTCACTCAAGTAATACATTTCCACAGAATGTGTTTATTTACCGTTAAAAAAAAAATTATATTCCCTCTATTGGTGGTGATACATATTTATTTTTCTTTGAGTTGACATCCAAGCTGCTTTTGAAATATATATATATATATAAAGAATATACACCCTTTTAGTCATACTTCAAAAAAAAAAAAAAAAAAATCAAATAATCTAGTATTGAGGGTTTTTGAAGAACATATTTGTCAAACATTCCTATTAAACATTATAATAATATACCTATCTTTTTTTTTTTATAATAAATGATGAAAAATAATAATAATAATAATAATAATAAAATGTAAATAAAATTATTTATTTAAAACAACGAAAACTTTATAAACCAATATGCAAGCTTAAATTTAAATTTGAATTAATTTTAATTATTTTCTTAAATAACTTCATTAATAATATGAAATTTGGTATGGTTATATATAATACAACATTACTGTTGCTTTGTTTACGAATATTAACTATTTTATAATCAGAATTGATTCAAATTAATTTAGTTGAGTTAAAATTCTTCTAGAAAAAACAACTATAATTCCCAAATTTTGAGGTTTGTTTTTATTTTATATAAACATTACATATACTTGCAATACACACAACCTGTGGGGGGTTCTAGACTAATATTTAAATTTTTATTTATTTATTTTTAATAAAACCATCTTTTAAAATAAATTAAATAATTGAAATAATATTTGAATATTAGAAATTAAAATAAAAATTTAAATATTATATTATAAACATTCTTTTTATAGAAAATGCTAGAATTATTAATTTTATATTCACTGAAATGAATCAATAAGGCGTTAAATGTTCAACATGCACATATAAAATTTTTAAAAATTAATTTCTGCAGTTATTGAATCGATATTGATATAATATTTAGACTATGATAAAATAGAAGTAACTTCTAGAAGAGAATACTGTGATGTAATGTTATAGAAATCGATTTTTAGCCAATTTGGGGTCTTTAATATCACAATTTTCCGAACAGACAGAGAGTCAGACATGAACAATTATAAAGTCACTTAGAGGTAATGAAACTTGAAAATATGCAACAAATTTTAAATTGTGAGCAATGTACAGATACAGCCTTTATATATATATAGATATATATATATATATATATAGATAGATTGACTGCAATACATACAGCCTGTGGTTCTAGATTAATCACACCTACAGTAATTAAAAAAAAGACGCCCTAATTACTGGTATACGGATAGCAAGAAAATCCTGACCTAATAGACTTTTTATAACAAGAGGACTGGACCCAAACCTCTTTAAAGTAGAGAACTACTCCCGATCTTGGTACTAAATATTCTCTCTGGAAAGTAACAAAAAAAAAACTTGGAAATAAAAATACTACTAAAAATAACTGAAATTCATAAGACAACCATTAAGTCAAAAAAAAGTTCCAGAAAATGACTTAATTAATGGTAAAATTATTCGAAGAAATACCTGATAATTCTTTTAATAACCAAATATTTTCAACGCTATTATCAACTGTAATGTCCCAAGGGCATTGATAATTCGAAATAACTGTATAACAATCTGAAAGCATGTTGCTTGGAAACCGCCCGACGCCCAAGGCGGAGGGCTGTTTCCTGTAGGCAATTTCTGGTGTTGCAAAAGTCCATAAATAATTTCCAAATATATTTCTTATTTGATAAAGTATTTTTTGGTGTATTTTTTTTTAATAATTTCATTAATAGAATCATTATTTCCATCACCATATCGTGAAAAGGACATTTTAAAATGCAAAGGATTACTATTTATTAAATGACAAAAACAGTTTGTTCACTAGCAACAAGCAAGAGGGATCTTTTGAGTGTAATTGTTCTCTTATTGGCTATTTTTGAACTCGTAACTCGGAATTGAAGAATTTGATTGGCTATTCATTTCATCAAAAAATTTTCAGTTTAAGTTACTTTCCTATCAAGTGGAAAATTGCTAACATCTTAATGATTGTAAAACCTAGTAAGACTCCGGGAGAAGTAGTTTCTTACAGATCCATAAGTTTGTTGTCGACTCTTCCCAAACTGTTTGAGGGAGTTTTATTGAACAAGTTAAGACCTTTGCTAGCTAGATGACAATGATGTTTTCCCTAATCACTAGTTTGGTTTTAGAGAGGAACACGGCACGATTAAGCAGGTTCATAGAATTGTCAGAGTCATCAATAACTATCTTGAAAATACTTAAAAGATTCTGTTCAGTTGTCTTCATGGATATTTCGCTGTTTTTTTTTTACAAGGTTTGACATGAATGACTACTCCTGAAAGTTAATAATAATGTTATAAATTTATTAAAGGGATTTTTATTGATACAACATATATTTGTGTAATCTTTTTATTTAGTAAAATAAATGTACAACGTTTCAACTGCTTATTCTTTAGTCGTTATCAATTACTGTACACTTGCAGACAAGCAGACTGACTCTCAATGATCGTTTTACCGGCTTTTATATACCACCAGGATCAAGTTAGGAACTAATGCCGACAATTTTTACCGCCAATTTTTTAAATCTCATCATGAAGTTAGTTACTATCACCAAAGCTAGTGTTTACAAATAAGAAGTATAATGTTACAATAAGTTTTACAATCTAGATAACATAATTATTTTATTTATTTATTTATTTACTTTTTTCTGCTTTTTACTTTATGAGGTTAAAGCTATAACTGAAATAACAAATCTATATAATGATGTTTTTTTATAAGAACAAAAAAAAATTAATGTTCCAGCCTATGTCCAATTCTGGCCAATATCTCTTTGCACTGTTGTCCCTCTGATTGTGAGTTAAGGGGATATGTCAAGATATTTGTAGAACATATTTACTTACTTACTAAACTTGATATAAATAAATATCTTTTTTTTTTTTTTGTTTTGTAAATTTAAAGGTTTTAATCATTATTAAATTTTCAATTTTATCTATTTAGTCTCTTAAGTATCCGAGTCATTATCATCAGATATCACTTTTATTTAAACCATCAATAATAAAAATAATTAATAAATAAATAAAAATATCACAGTAAAATAAGCTGGAGTGTCCACTCGACTATCTCGCAATTTGAATTGGATTCAATAACATAATCTATTATATTTAAATTAAATTTAATTAATTATAAATTATAAATTAAAATTAATAAATAATATTTATTAAACCAGCGCATGTTTGGTTCTTTGTTGATGGCACCACGTCACATGTTGGCGCATGAGGTTTGGAGTGTTAAAAAATTAATTCTGGTACTTTCAGCCATTCAATCAAGCTGAAATTCTATATATACCTGTTTTATACAATTTTTAATCATGTGAAAAATTATCAAACATTTATCTTTATTTTTACGGTCACTTTAGAGGAAAAAAAATCAAAACGTCGTAGGTAATGGCCCTCTTCCGGTTTAGTTACATTTTTCAAAAGTTGATAGAAAACTAGGAATTTTGAATAAAGTCCATGTACCAAATTTCATGATTCTAGCTCAAACCGTTTTTGAGTAATCATTTCTTAGTGAAAATGATTCAGGAACCTTCAAAACGTATAAAAACATCAAAATCTCAACATCGAAAATTTTCGCGAGATAGTAAAAATTAATTAAGTACCATATGTTTAGGTATATTTGAAAATATATTTTTTTAAATAATCTAATGAAAAAAGAATATTGTTTTCATTATTATTATTATTATTATTATTATTATTTCTATTAAATTGGAAAACAGTAAAATTTGTTTATAAAATTATATGTAACTATATACTTTGATAGTATAATCAACAGATATAAAATATTACATTCAGGTTTATTTATTTATTTATTTTGTATTATCTTTTATACGAAAATAATTGGTACTTTTCAATTTATGACAAACAAACAATCTCCAGGTGCTTTACGAATTCCTTAATATCCTTTTTGTGGATAATATAATATAATTACTTTTTAAACAAAGATACGAGTCTACAAATTGTGCTTTGAGAATCTAATTAAATTTTATAGAATTGTGTTGTTGGATGTTTTCTTCTTTGTCAGTATGTCAAATAAATCATTCAGCTATGTAAATGAATAATAACCCAATCCATCAGAATATCTTTATTATTAATGAACGAATTGAATTTATTCATTTTGAAGAAAGTTCATTCGATTATGTGTTTTATATAATAAAATTCGTTCGAAATTTGGTCTTTCTAAAATAATAACTATCTATTAGCTTTCATACAAGCTATTTTTTTTTTAATTAATTAATTTAAACTTTAAACCTATAACATATGCTTATAAATATGTATACCTTTGCCAATTAAGATCTAGAAACACATCCCTCATTTAATAAAGTTCCAATCGAGGTGTGTAATATTATAACAGGAAATCATTATCCTAACTTCATAAGAATTCACGTGTAAATTTCCCATATACCTACATATAATATATATAAAGGTTTTTTTTCAGTTTTTATTTTTTACCAGCAAGTGGTTTATTTTTTGAAATATTAATTTTTTCCTTTCTATTACGTTTTACTAATATATATATATATATATATATATATATAGTACCTGGTTCACCGAGCCACCGGTCACTCATTAAAATTAGCTGGAGTGTCTCCACTCGACTATCTCGCAATTTGAATTGGATTAAATAACATAATATATTATATTTAAATTAAATTTAATTAATTATAAATTATAAATAATAAATATTAAACCAGCGCATGTTTGGCTTTTTATTGATGGCACCATGGCACGTGTTGGCGCGTGAGATTTGCAGTGTTAAAAAATTAATTCTGGTACTTTCAGCGATTCAATCAAGCTGAAATTCTATATATAGCAGTTTTATACTATTATTAATTATGTGAAAAATTATCAAACATAAATCTTTATTTTTACGGTCACTTTAGAGGAAAAAAAATCAAAACGTTGTAGGTAATGACCCTCTTCCGGTTGAGCTACATTTCTCAAAAGTTGATAGAAAACTATGAATTTTGAATAATGTCCATGTACGAAATTTCATCATTCTAGCTCAAACCGTTTTTGCGTAATCTTGTCTACATACATACACATATACACACACACACACACACACACAGACATTTATCTCAACCTTAGTGAAAATGATTCAGGAACCTTCAAAACGTATAAAAACATCAAAATCTCAACATCGAAAATTTTCGTGATCGCAATACTATCTCTGGCGAGATAGTAAAAATTTATTCCTTATTATCGGATTTGCCTGGTAATATTAATACCTGATTCACCGAGTCACCGTTCCATTAATTTAAAAGCACGTAAATACCTATTAATATATATATTACCTGGTTCACCGAGCCACCGGTCGCTCATTAAAAAAAATTATTCCTTATTATCGGATTTGACTAGATATATTAATACCTGGTTCACCGAGCCACTGTTCAACAATTTAAAAGAACATAAATTTAAAAAAATTAGTCATAAAACATACACCCCTTAAACGTAGGATAACGGCTACAGTCGTTGGCCCCTAAGCAACTCCTAGCAGTCTCTAATGCATATCTGGGCAAATTGCAGAACAATCTGGGTCAAATTAGGTTTGCAGAACATAGATACTATGAGCATTTTGATGAATAAAAACAATCATTTTCACATGACATTTTCAATAAGTACGTTTTTTTAAAAAAATCATTTAAAATACAGTTATTGGTCCCTTGTTATAGTTATTGGCCTAGATATTCTATAGTGATTGAAACAGGGCTGCTGAGTTTTTTTCTTAAGTCTAATGCTTCCTGGGACCTACCAACCTTCTTAGCCTACGTTCAATTTCGAACCTAGGACCTACCTTAGGTTTAGTGATAGGGGGCCAATGACTGCCTCGTTGCTCTACGTATTAATGCACTGAAAGACAGAAAAGTATGTCCTGTGGATATAACATAATATATACTTCGCAATTTTATTTTATTTATATTTATAATATTTTGTATTTAAGAAAGCGCTCGGTCTGACGTAGTTAATGAAGTCATTTAAATTTCCTATTTTAAATTACGAAAAAACTAACAAAGATCATTTTTTCTGAGGCTAAAAACAATACAGATCGATTTTTCTTTATAAAAATTATCTTTGTAGTGAATTTCAAAAAAATCCTTCGAGCGGTTTATAGTTTAAAATACAAATGTATATACATATATATATATATATATTGTAATATATAATCCTAAAAAATACATTTTTTATGTATATAAGGGTGCGAAAGCTAGAACTTTCATTTTTGAACACGTGCTAAATTGAAGAAAAAGACGATTGGTCATGGGACATGTGTCTGCACATGTACAGAGACCCATCCATGTGTTCAAGGTGGGGGAAGGAACGAAGTTTTCATTATTAGTGAAAATGAATATTTAGTTAGTCTTGATCAGGCATTGGAGGGAGACATACATATCCCTGCAGGAAGGACATCATACACAACCCCTTTTTGAGAAATGTTGCTGCACAATAGATGTTCCAGTTAAATCCGCAGGAAGACAATCAGGACTCAAGTCTCCAATGAACTCTCCATTCCTTTCTTTCATGCTAAGTGATAACACTTTCATAATTAATAATTAATTATAATTGCAATTGCTAAAATATAAATTAAATTTCTTTTAATTTATATTTCTATTTTACGGTACCTTTCAATATGTTCTATTTTATATTAATTTCATTATTATCTATTTTTGTAAATTTAAGTCTCCTAGTTTTATTAAATAAATAATTTGTTATAATTTTATATAAGCATTTATTATTGAACCTATTCAATCTTATTATTTCCCATATCAACCTACGCGGATTCAAAAACCCATTTAATTATCCAAAATTCATCCAGAGTGCTACCAATTAATTAAACTTATTTTATAACACATTTTTCTCATAATTACCTTACCCTTTTTCCTCTTATATACGACAATATATATATATACAATCTTTGTTAGTATAATTCTATTCCTTTTAATTATACTAATATATATAATATTATTATTATTTATTAGTATTATATATTAAAATTAAAGTCAAACTTTGGAATTTTAAAAATTTATATTTTTTTAACAGCTCTTTCATAAAATGTATTTATGTTGCTTATCTGATTCATTTTTTTTTCAATATTCCTTTGTCATTTGAAGAGGACAGTAAATGAAAGGGTGGTTGGCCTCTTTAATATGTCACGCGTTTATTGACAGGGAGGTGTGAACTATAAACAGAGTTTAATGGCGGTTGTCCTTTATCAACAAACTCGTAGTAGACATATCTGTTTGGTTTTAAATCAGAAATTGTTTAGAGGAGGCCAGAAAAACCATCACTGAAAGATATTTGTAATATTTCAACGATTTTAATATTTAAAAAAACAACAACAACAAAAATCTGATAAGTATTTTATGAATCATTTTGAAATAAATAGAGAATATTATATACATATAGTTTTAATGAAAATTAAAAATATTTGAAAAATATTTGAAAATTAAATTTATATAAAAGAAAATTTACATCATTTTATTTATCTATATATCTATATATATTTTTTATAATTACTTTATTTCAATATAAGTATACTATTTAACGATAGAGAATATCATAGAGGTTATTCAATAATTGAAATTAATGTTTTTTTCAATTGCCAATCTTTTTTGTGGGGCCTTTAATTTTTTTTTATTTATTTAATTATTATATTATTTAGTATCTTTTAGGATTATCTTGGAGGCTTCTTTATATAGTTGTCATTTCCTTTTTACTATCTAGCTAGAAAGTTTTCAATGTCGAGATTTTTATGTTTTTATACGTTTTGAAGGTCCCTGAGTCATTTTCACTAAGGTTGAGAAAAATGTCTTTCTCTCTCTCTCTGTGTGTGTGTGTGAGGGGGGGGGGGTGTGTAAACAAGATTAAGCAAAAACGGTTTGAGCTGAAGTTTGAATCATGAAATTTGGTATACGGGCATTATTCAAAATCCATAGTTTCTTATCAACTTTTGAGAAATGTAGCTCAACCGGAAGAGGGTCATTACTTACAACGTTTTGATTTTTTATCCTCTAAAGCAGGGATGTCCAACACGCGGCCCGCGGGCCGCTTGTGGCCCACTCAAAGTTTTGAAGCGGCCCACTACCGACTCATTTTGGAGTTAAATTTTAAAGAATTCACAGTCCGGCAAGCGACCTATAACTTCGAGGCTATAAAAAAAGGCTGGGCAACATTCAAAAACAAAAAACCACCTCTATCCCCAAAAATCTCCATAAGTTTTGAGACATTCACTAGCTAGGCTTAACATATTCTGGTAATTTTGCGGCCCAGTTAAATATTTAAGTTTACGATGTGGCCCATTAAATTAAAAGGTTGGACATCCCTGCTCTAAAGTGACCGTAAAAATAAAGATATATGTTTGATAATTTTTCACATAATTAAAAATTCTATAAAACTGCTATATATAGAATTTCAACTGGAATTAATTTTTTAACACTGCAAATCACGCGCCAACACGTGATGTGGTGCCATCAACAAAGGGCCAAACATGCGCTGGTTTAATAAATATTATTTATTAATTTATAATTTATAATTTATAATTGATTAAATTTAATTTAAATATAATATATTATGTTTTTTAATCCAATTCAAATTGCGAGATAGTCGAGTGGTGACACTCCAGCTTTTTTTTTATATATGCTTTTTTATACTCCTGGTAGATAATCTTAAAAAGATTTTAAATGGTTTTCGATAATGTTTCTCTTAATATTATATACAATATATAAAAAAAGTAATTTCTATTTAAAAAAGAATATTTAATTAATTTTAATATCAATGAAATAAAAATTCATCTTAATGATGAATAAGTATTATATAAAACCAATTTATATCTTAACAATAAAATTTTTAATTAAATGTTAACAATAATGAACGATATATTAGTTAATCAAGAGACTGAGTAAGTATATTCAAAAGAGAGAGAGAGAGAGAGAGTATATATAATTTTCTGTTATATGATATAATTAAACTAAAATTGATTTGATCAACTTAAAAATAGTAAGACATTCTCTTGACCATTAATTTAATTTGTTTTTAATTTGTATGCAAATCGGTATTGCTTTAAAATAGAATTTAAATTCTAAGCTTTTTAAAAATAAAAAAAAATAAAAAAATATAAAAAAAAATCTTATTAAAAACACGCTTATTATTTAATTGCACTAAAAAGGACAAAATAATAATCATATCTAAAAAAATGAAAGCGTGGGCGCCAAACATTCAGAGAAAGGAAAAGAATACGAAGGACATTTCATTGTATATCCACAAACCTTTCTGTCTTTTTTCCTTTTCCGCTATAATTGATAACTATATCTGTTTAAGTAGAATTTTGTTTTTTTTTCTTTTTTTAGATATGATTAATTATAAAGCAATCGTGGTGTTGGTAGAGAAATTATTTTAGTTTAAATTAAATTAATTAATTTAAATTAGCTCTTATTAATAACTCGTATATATCTATATCTATATAGATAGATAGATATAGATATAGATAATTACTATTTTTCAATATTATGCATTGTGTAATTACTAATTGATAAAAATAATACCTCCGAGATGACCTGGGATGAATATTGCATTGACATCAGAGTTGCATATGTATGCAAAATTTCAACTCATTCGAACATTGGGAAGTGGGTCAAATCCACCTTGCAAAATTTGACGACAGGACACGGTGTGAAACTAAATAAAAGCGTGTAAAAAAAATAAATTTAATTTGATTTAATTCGTTAATAAAATGTATAGAAAATCATGTTTTATAATCAAACAAAAAAAATAAAAAAAATCCAAATTTGTAATTACAATTGAATACATGTTTTAAAGATCCCCTTGTATTGTCTTTGAGATTTTATGAGAAAATTTTAATTATCAACCTTTTCTATAAATTATTTCTGTTATGATTATTATTATGTATTTTATTTGATTTTTTCATAATTAATAAATTTTTAAATGATTTTATTATTTTCTTTATTATATTTGTATAATAAAATGTTATCGTATTCGTAACAAATTCAACAAGTAAAAATTATTAAATAATCAATCCGTTGGGATTCAAGACTAATCGGAATGTTGGTATTATATACATAGAATACATTTGTTTCACACTTCATCATAAAGAAATTAATCATTGGACAATTTGAATTTGGTTTTCCTATTTTTATTCAACATTTATCATGCGTATTATATCCAATTCTAAATATCATTTTCTGTAAATAATTGATTTATGGATATGGATTAACAATAAAATTAATCTGAAATATTTCATAAATTGAATTCAATAAAATGATGTAGTACATAGGTACATCGTATATGTAATTATAAACTTAGGTGACGGAGAAAACTTTGATGCTTATTGTGAAGGAATACTATCATGAGAAAATTGACATGGAATAGAAATATGATAATTGAGTGAGAAGTGGGACAAAAAATGTATATAAAAAAAATTAGCTGGAGTGTCTCCATTCGACTATCTCGCAATTTGAATTGGATTAAAAAACATAATATATTATATTTAAATTAAATTGAATTAATTATAAATTATAAATTATAAATTAATAAATAATATTTATTAAACCAGTGCATTTTTACGGTCACTTTAGAGGAAAAAAAAACTCAAAACGTTGTAGGTAATGACCCTCTTCCGGTTGAGCTACATTTCTCAAAAGTGGATAGAAAACTGCGAATTGTGAATAATGGCCGTATACCAAATTTCATGATACTAGCTCAAACTGATTTTGCGTAATCTTGTCTACATACACACACACACATACATTTTTCTCAACCTTAGTGAAAATGATTCAGGAACCTTCAAAACGTATAAAAACATCAAAATCTCAACAAATTTCGTGATAGCAATACTATCTCTGGCGAGATAGTAAAAAGATAATTTTTTTTATTAGTGTTTTCGAAATATGGTCCTCCGGCTCGGAAGACATTTTGAAAATTTCATTTTGACCAGCGGTTAAAAGTATTTGCCCAACCCTGAACTAATGACAAGTACTAAGCCCGTGTAAACTAGGCTTATTATAGGAAGCTATACTTTTGAAATGTTAAGATATTTGTTATTATAAATATATTATATATACAGGGTTATTCACTTAGTTCTTCCAAACTACAAAAGATAGAAACATGTTTATAACGTTAATGGATAGAGAAAAGTTTACAATTATAGTATGCGCTCAATATGAACTCGACATTTTCGTTCGATGTGCGTGGACGTCCCGTGCTTTTCCCTTTGCAGATGCAACCATCTTCTACAAATTTTCGATGCCACTCATCATTTTGCTTATGACGCGGTGGTTGTTTATTAAATTAACGGCGAAATGCTCGTTGAACTGCAACCATAGACTCTAATGTTGCCAATTGTAAAACACAAAAAGAGTTCTCCTGTGGTGTCGCCGCCATTTCACTACAGACAACCAACCGACAAATAATATCAGAATAAACATCAGCGCCATTGTGCAAATGCGGCTATGATTGGAACTTTTACCCGTACTAATAATAAATTGTAAACTTTTCTCTATCCATTAACGATAGAATCATGTTTCCATCTTTTGTTGTTTTGGAAGAAAAATATATTTGCAATTTGCTCTTTTTTTTTGAATAACCCTGTATATAGATTTCTTGAAAAGTAAGTATAATATGTTCCTATTTATTACTAAATCACATAAATAAATATATATTAGTAATTTTTAAATATAAAGTTTGATATGGATATTCTCTTGGTACTTATTATATATTAACTTAAAATTACTATGTGTATACACACATTATTATTAATATTATTATTATTATTATATAGCTAAATCAATATATATTGCACCTATAAAATTAACTTTACGTCTCTCTAAACTTGACATTTACACTAATTGAAATCTTTATTTTAATGAAAAAAATTTCTCGTGGTTTCATTAAAGTCTGATAGCATTTTAGTCAACTCACAACTCTGGTAATATTTTTACGTTTACAATTCTATCCTAACTTCTTCTAATAAGCCCAGGATCATCCGTCAAGGGAACTAATTAAAAATAAAACAAAAACGCATGGAGTAGCCAAAAAGTCTATATTGACATTCTTTCTTTACCGATTTAGCAAGTTTTTATTTGTTATTTCAAGTGACCCAAGAAATAAGTAAATACAAAAATTAATTTAAATTTTATCAATTCTTGATTTATTCTCTTCATATGGTTTACACTTATAAATTAATTAAAAAATCAAAATCAAAAAATAAATAAATAAAAAAATTGTTGGATGAAAACTTCCAAGATATAGAGAGGGAATTTAAGAAAATATTTATATTTAGCCTTAGTGAAGAGTAATAATTAAAAAACTAAAATCGTTTGGATTATTAAATCTCTATTCTATATCGTTAACATTTTAATATTTACATATACAATTTATTTTTTTTTCAACTTAATTTATATTTTCTTCAATAAATGAAATATATTTGTAGGAATTCTTTTAATCGTTTATTAAACAAAATTATAAAAATATATAAGATAACAATTTATACTCGTAATAATTATTTTTGGCTCTTATGAACGATTTATATTAGTCTAAAGATTTTTTCCCAACGTATGACATTCCTTGTTTTTTTAATTCTTCTTTTAGTTCAGATAATTTCATTTGAACTATTTGCTGTGTAGTTAATTCATCATCATGGCCGTCGTCGAGCTCTTGCTTATCTGATTCTGAACGAGTCCCCATATTTGTAGGTATTCTTTTAGTCGTTTATTAAACGAAATATTAAAAATACATAAGATAACAATTTATATTCCTAATAATTATTTTTGGCTCGTAATTCCTTGAAAATTATTTCTTCTCTTATAGTCAAGCATAGTCAATCCACCAATTCATTAATTAATCAACAACTGATCTAGTCCACCTTTTCCCTAGCAACTTTCTACTCGTTTCTCCTACCTGGCGACGTCATCCCACATATATATTCTATAGTTGAAATTGTGAATAGCTCCACTCATATCTTAGATTTCTCTCTGTCCAATGATTACTCTACAAAGGTAAATTACTGCCAAGGGTTAGGGCTGATTATTTCAATCCCATGGCACTAATTTTGATCCCCAATGGTGATAAAGTAATACCAAAATGAACAAGACTGGTTTGGTGAATACGAGGATGAATTATCATTCCTATCCAGCCTATCCCAGTCATTTATTTAGCTTTAATTATTGTACGTTTATGAAAAAAAATGTTCCTAAACAATTTAAAATAACATGTTGGTAATTGTTTACAAAACGGGAAGCTTCAGGTATTTGGATGAAACTTTGCCAGTGGATTACTCTTTTTAATCCCAAAGAAATTTTCCTTATGCAATATTTCTCGGTCTTTTCTAGATTTTGAGATAAAAATTATTAAATTTCGACAGATAAACTATGTATTTAAGAATGAGCAGCCATTTAATGTTTTATTGACTAATTTTCGTTTTTTTATTCGGTTTGGCTACAGGAAAATTATTTAATTAATTAATTTTTTAATTTTCATATATCCAAACCGAACTAAAAAAAAACACTGAAAATTAGTGAAGCCCTCTGCTGACCAAATGAATAAAAAAATGGTAGTTAAATTGAATTGAAATGGATTTATGTGCAAATTTATATGCAAAATTTATTAAATGACTAGAATTTATATTTAAATTTATTAATTATTATTTTGAAATAAATAATTTAGTTAACACGTTCCCACCGGCATGTACCACCGGTGGCTCAAGCCACCACATAAATTAAATAGACAAATTATGGAGCCGGCAGGAACGTGTTAAACTTATTGTCTTAAAAAAAAAACAAAAACAAAAAAATAAATAAACGACCATTTTCCATTTTCTTTTATCTAAAAATTTCAATTTTTCTTATATTGAAAATGGCGAATGAAAAAAAAAAAACAAAAAAATTGAGTGAGTTATTCAAATGCAGACTAGAAGAAGATAAAAATGTGTTGTCTTTTATTTCAACTTTTATTTAATCATTTTTTTTTCTTTCTCTTGATATTTTTATTTTTTTTTTTTCTTATCATACATATTCATTAGAATTTGTTTATTTAGGAATTAAAAATTCAGATGATATAATTTGAAATTCTTTCTCATTAATTATGAACAGAAGCTGTTGACGATGACAATAATCATTTACTGAAAAAAAAAATTAATCTCACAAGTGAAACGATTAAAAAATAAACAATAGGAATAGATTAAGATGTTTTTTTTAAAAAAAAAAGAATCTGTTATAACAAACAAAAAATTGTCTATTAACGACTAAATGATTTATTAAAAATTTAAAATCTAAGTTTTAGGCAAAATTTAATTGAACTTAATTGTAAATTGAACACAATGTAGTACATTTGAATAAAATAAAGGAAACCATATTTTTTTTTTAAATTTTCACGTTGATTAGATCAAATTTTTTTTATCAAGCATGTATATTATTCATATTCTTTTTACTATCTTGCCAGAGTCACAGCCAGTGCCTCTTTATATATTATAAATAAAATAAAATTAAAAATATTTATGTTATATTCATATCCGTTTTTTAGTGCATTAATAGATACATTTTAATTATTTAACTATCTTCATTAGTTTTTTCTTAATTTAAAATTATATGTCGTCACCCAGCCCTTCATGAAGTCACAGCAAGCGCCTCTTTATATGTTATAAATAAAATAAAATTAAAAATATTTAAATAAATAAAATAAAATTAAAAATAAATAAATTAAAAATAAATAAATAAATAAAATAAAATTAAAAATATTTAACATATAAAGAGGCGCTTGCTGTGACTTCATGAAGGGCTGGGTGACGTCATATAATTTTAAATTAAGAAAAAACTAATGAATATAGTTAAATAATTAAAATGTATCTATTAATGCACTAAAAAATATTCATATCCGTTTTTTAGTACATTAATAGATACAATTTAATTATTTGAAATTGTTTCTGTAGCTGGAAATTAATTTATTTCAAACCGTCTGTCGGTTTTGTACCTGGCCACGGGTCAACTTATTGATTATTTTTCTTATTATTATAGTTGGTTCATATTATCTTAGCATGTTAATAAATTGATTAGTGTTTATTATTTCTTCTTTGTCAATTATATTCTGAATATGAATGGACAAACCAACCGTAATATGAATTATTCTAGAGATCTCTGAAATGGAAGGCTCAACTTCTAATAAAAATACTTTTCTATATTTTCAACCAATAATTCTTCTAGCATATATCCATCAAATATAAAATTTTCTTCTTCATCCAAGTATTTATCCTTTATCTTAACCAACAAAGCAATTTTTATATTTTTAAAATTTTCTTGTTTCGTCATACTTTTACATCTTAATTTTATTGTATTTTACTTCAATAATTCCTGATGTTCATTTTCATGTTGTCTCTCCTCTTTAGGAATAAATATATTTCCTCACTTTTTAGGAATGTTAAACTCTTGATTTTATTCACCAATTTTCCTCCTAATTCTTTAACGACATGAACCTTGATATCAGCAGACATTTTCCAAAATATTTTGAAAATAATCGATTTATAAGAATGTTTAGGATCTAATATAACTTTAAATCAATTTCCTTTCTCTGTAAAAACATTTATTTATTTAAATGTTTGGTATAAATTAATTACACTTATTTGCAATATTATTACCTGTAAAAAGAAATCGATTCTTAAAGTTGATATATCCAGAATTTTAGCAAATTACAAATGTTTCTCCCACAAATACTCTTTTTTTTGTGTATGTTAACAATTCTAATTCTAATTTATTTAATATACCAGCGTTTCCTAAAGTGTGGGTCGCGATCCGACAGAAAAATTTTACCGGGTCTCGAAAAAATTTTAGAAATTCTTATTATTTTTTTAGATCATTAGAAACACAAAAATATTTTTTTCTTATTATTTTTATTGAAAAATAAAATTTGTGTTTTAAATAAATGTTTATTTATTTAATGAAGTGGGTCCTGACAAATTTTAAGACCTCGAACCGGGTCGCGGTCAAAAAAGTTTGGGGGAAACACTGTAATATACTATTACATCACAAAATTCTTATAATTGCTATATATATTATATAAAAATATGAAAGTTTTTATTATTATGAGAAATTATTTCCGGGTTATTTTCACGTTTATTTGTGAGTATTGGGTTGGCTCCCAAATTGGTGACATTTTCAAGAGAGTTTATTTAGGAGGGAATTTTTTATTTTTTGCACTAAGCTAAGAATCCCAAAAAAACGAAACGTCTGAGTTACAAATCTCATAATTAAGTGTGAAAATAATCCAGAAATAATTTCTCATAATATACTAATAATATATATATATAGCACCTGGTTTATTGAGCCGTCGCTCGGTACTTTAAAAACTTTTTTTCCTTATGAACTGTGAATTTTGTTTATATATTATTACGGGTTTGACTGGGAATATTAATAAATTCGTCGGGGCATATTTCTAATGAATATCATCAAAATAACACCTCTTATTGGAAAACCCGTAATTTATTTGATGCTGACGTTTAATTATTTATCTTTATTTTGTCCCATATTTCTTCCATGTCTTTCGTCTCGTTATTTTCTTCAAAATTCAAACTATTTACTAAATAATATATATTTTGGATTACTATTTGAAATTTTAATTTATGTGTTCCTTGTTTGTAAACCTATCTAAATTGCATCTTTTTTGGTTAATTACTTTTAAATTTATATTACGCATCGAGAGCCATTCTCTCAATTTTATAAACAAGCAATTAATGATCGCAATCACAATTTGCTCCTTTATATACTCTGACGTCCAGAATATTAGACTTGCGTCTCCTATCTCCCAGAACATAATACAATAGGGAGCGATTTATTTTCACTTTCTATTAATTAAAATTATAAATCATTATGAATTTTATTTTTTTTTTTTTACTTTTATTAAAAAAAAATTAATAGCGTAGCAAGGAAAGAAGGAAGATAATTTAATTTGATAAACATTGGCGTTTATAAACATTTTACAAGATGATATAATTATATCTAAATTTAAAGTCTTCTTTAATTTAGAAATGAATTCATAATTCATAATTTTATCTAAAAAAAAAAAAAGATAAATTTTCACATCATTTTTATAATGATTGATGGTTTTATCTTTTCTCTTGTAATCTGGTATCGCGTAAATATTAGAGTATTGGAACTAAAATATCAGTCAATGATATTTAATGTCAATTTATTTTTGTTGATGTCTATTATCTACATAACCATATTTTAGTGATTGTATTAAGTTAGTTAGTTAGTTATAATTGATAGAATTATATATATATAAAAAAAATAATTATTATTTTTTTATTTATTTTTAATTCAAATAATTAACTTGAATTTGGAAATCTAACAAATATTTAAATAATATATAAATTTAATAGATAAACGTTTTTTTAATAAAACAGGGTTGTATTTACATAATAGTATTTATAAAACTACATATGGGTAACATACGAGGGTCATTCAACAAGTACTTAGCCTCACCGCCCGATGGCGCTGCTATCACAAAAGAGTTTTACCATCATGTAGTACATTCTTTTACTAGTCTTCTGTCAAAGTTTCAGTCAATTCCCTTCAATAGTTTTGTTTTGACAGCCTTTGGAATTGAGCGTGTCAATCAGTTATACAAAAATGGAAAAAGAACAATATCGTTCGGTGATTAGATTCTTATTTTTGGAAGGGAAAACGCGCAGCGAAATCAAAGTTCGCTTGGATTCTGTGTACGGTGACTCTTCTCCTTTGATGGCGACCGTCAAAAATTGGTACGATATAGTTCTTTTTCCATTTTGTACAACTGATCGACACGCTCGCTTCCAAAGACTGTCAAAACAAAACTAGTGAAGGGAATTGACTGAAACTTTAACAGTAGGATAGTAAAAGAATGTACTACATAATGGTAAAACTCTTTTGTGATAGCAGCGCCATCGGGCGGTGAGGCTAAGTACTTGTTGAATCACCCTCGTATACACATAACAAACTAATTTAAAAAATTAAAAATAATCGGTTTGTTATTGATATTTTATAATTTTCATATTTAATTTAAATTAACAAAATAAATTATAAACATTAAATATTATTATAAGCGGAAAATTGCGGATTTTGTGTATATAAATTATATTAATATTTATTTATTATTAGAATTATTATTTAATTTTATATTTGGAGAGAAATTTATTTTTTATTATTATTATTATTATTATTATTATTAAAATCAGAATGATTGAAATGAAAAAAATAAAATTAGGAAAAAAAAAGGAAATTGTATGTCACAGAATTTCTCGAAATATATTATGAAATATATCCATGATAAAGTAACGGAAATCATTTTTGTACATGTAATATATTTGATCGTTTATTTCTAATACTAAAAGGACAGAAATAAATTCAACACCTTTGAGGATTTGCCTTGACATGGATTAAATTGAATTAAATTTTTGTCAAATCAATTGTTATTTTGTTTTTTGTTTTTTTATCGTAAATTAATCCAACGCCAATCTTGCTGAAATCCCTCATATCATAAAACGTTACAAAGAACACAGCTTAGGAAAATTTCATTAATATCATCAATTGATTAATTATTCTTTTAACCCCATTGACATTTTATTCTTTCTTTCATTCAACTGGAAACAGTAATCATACAAATTACAATGAAATCCTCAATAACGAATACTAAATATTATTGATATAATCAAGTTTTTTATCGATTAGATTTTTTAAAACGTTTTTCGTATATACATATATTTAGTACCTCAAATAATATAAAATTTAAAAGAACATAAATTAAAAAAAAATAGTCATAATACATACAGCCCTTGAACGTAGGTATTAATGCACTGAAAGACAAAAATTATGATCTGTGGATATAACATAATATACACTTGAGTGCAGCTAAGTCGACTCAACCCATAAAGCGCGTATACAAAGTCTTATTTCTTTGAAATAGCTAAGTCGATATTTATAAAATGCATCTATTTTTAAAGCTTATTTATTTAGCTTTACATTGATATCAATATCAAGCAAATTGGTTGATTACTTTTTAAATTATGTGATCTGAATGGCTGAACTGGAAAAAATGGTGTTCCCAGATGCCGCCACTGTTTATTTGCAATTGCTTTATAAAATTCCATACAACCAATTATTCTTATTGATCGCATTTCAAATGTTGATTGGATTAAATTTACACAAAATTTTATTAGAAAATCATGGATATAAAAGCCAGAGGTTGGCGCTCAAGTTGTTGTTTTGATAGATCAGGGTCATTGCGAAAGAGAAGTCTCTTTTCTGTTGAACTTAAGTCGGTCTGATGTCTGAAGTGTCTACAGGAAGTTTCAACAAACTGTTGGGATTACTCGGAGATCAAACACCTGCTTTTGAGAAAGCGATGTCTGACGTAGTTGCTGACATCATTTAAATTTACTATTTTAAATTAAGAAAAAAACTAATATAGATGATTTTTCAGTTTTGGGAATTCGAAAAAGTCGCAGGATGCAAAATCCGGTGAATACGACGGTCGAGGCATTATTACGGTGTTGTTTTTGGCCAAAAAGTCACGAACAAGTAATGATGTGTGAGTTGATGCATTATCCATGATTTGTTTTTCCACAATTCCGATCGTTTGAGCCGTATTGCTTTTAACGCAAACGTTACATAACTTCCTTGTAGTATTCCTTATTAACAGTACGACCTGTTGGCAAGAACTTATGATCCACCACGCCATTGTAATCGAAGAAAACAGTGACGATAAACCTTCACATTTGATCAAACTTTTTCGGTCTTTTTCCCCACTTATAACCATTTCTTTGAGACAAAATAGATTCGTCAAATGCCACAGTCAACATTTTAAGTGCGTTGAAGCACTTTATTCCATTTTTAACGCAAAATTTAATACAGATTCTTTGATCCTTTTTCTTTTAAGTACAAAATCGAAAAACACACAAAAACGTGACTAACTTTATCAAATGAACTACTAATCCAAACTGGCTGATAATAACAACATATAAGAAACATGTGTACCAACTTAACTAAAAAAAATAGTATATCTACTTTACTAACCTTCCATCCTGTTCACGTCGTTATCATCTTTTCATTTAAAATCATCCAAAAAGATGTATTTTAATAATAAACTTAATTTCTTTTCTATAAAAGAAAAAAAAAAGAAAAGAAAATCTATCTCTACACCATTATTTTGGTTTATTTCAAGGCTGCTCCAATTTCTATTAAAATTACATATCTATTTTATTTTATTATTATAATCAAAATAACAAAAAAATAAATAAATAAGTTTTGATATCATTCGAAATAAAATAACTATTTATTAACTAAAGATACAAATCAATGTTTATTTTTCTTAGAAACGTTGTAATAATTCTTAAATTAAGAAAAGATATCAGATTGAGATTTGCATTTCTTTTATCCAATCTATAATTTTCTTTAAGAAAATTGAGAATCTATTTTAGGAACTTATTTGTTAAATTAATCAATATTTTCTTATAATATTATTGTATTTTTTTTCTTCCTCCTTTCTTTAAAATTGTTTTTACTTCTATTGTTATTTTAAGAATAGAACGAAAAAGAATAAAATTTCTTTTAAATCAAAATTTTTCCCCATTTGTAAATAAAATATTTTTTTTTATATAATAGATCAATTATTTTTAAGCTTTTATTTATTTCAATATTCATAAAAAAATTACTGAACGTAAATATATAATTTAATAAATTCTTTGTAATTTTCCTCTAATTTTTTTTCTTCTTTTCATTTGAAAGAAATTTTAACGTAGAAGCCTATCTTTTATTACAGAGAACCATTTAAGTTCAAAAGTTTCGTATTTTCCAAGTCATGATAATTCATCGGCTGAATTGAATCAATAAATCGAGCAAAAAAAAAAGTGGCGAGAGAGCGCTAAAATAGACTTTAAAACTTTTCATTTGTATTTTAATTAAGAAAAAAATTTGACATTTATTTGACACATTTATCAAAATTATATTTAAATTTATGATTTTTATTCAAGGGGGAAAAGTATCGATAAGCAATATAATAAGAAGAAAATTAAAGTATATCCTATAAATTGATTTTTTTTTAGCCAAATTTTAAGAAGATTAATATAATAATAGAATAATTTTGAAAAAAATCAGATATACTTACATATTAACTCTTTTTATTAAAAGACTCTTAAAATTTTAATTAATTAAAAAGATTTATCTTTTTTTAGTTGAGTTTTCTTGAGCAATTTAATATTTTAATTAAAATATGTAAATTAATACATTTCATGATATTATATAATAAAATAAAATAAGAGATAATGAAATTTATCAATGAAATGTATTTTTATTAGTACTAAATAAAAAATTTACATTGATAATAATATAATAATTTAATATAATTTTGGTTTTCAACATCTGCCTGGCAGCATTTATGGGCCAAAGAAAGATCAGGTCACTGGGGAATGGTGGAGACTGCATATCGAGGAATTGCATGACCTCTATGCAACTCCAGAATTATAAAATTGAGAAGGCTGCGATGGGTAGGGCACGTGGCTAGAATGGGAGAAGAAAGAATGGCGAAAAAATATATGTTTGGGGAGATTGAATGGGAAACGTCCGCTGTGGGTGGATAATGTAGGAAGGGACGTCAAAGAGATGAGAGAGGGTGGAGATTGGAGGGTTGTGGCTCAGCATAGGGATACTTGGAGAAGTTTGGTTGCTGCGGTCAAGAACTTTCGAGAGTTCCGTAGAGCCACAGATAGATAGATAGAACATCGGCCTGTGAGATAATCATAATATTTCATAAATACCTACCTCATTCAGAAGTTTAAGTGTCACATGTGTTATTTACTAAGGTGACCAACCGTCCTCCTTCTGTAAGTGTCCTCCTAACTGTCCTCCTTTTTTATATCTGTCCCGTTTTTTAAATATTTAGGACATCTCGTACTTTTTTCCAAAATTTTTTCAATTTGTCAGTAAATGGTCACCTTATATTTACTAAGTAATATACTCATTTGTTACAAACTTGAAAATAAAAACAATAATAACATTTAAAATTAATTCTTTTTCGATCTCAGTCAATAGTGAATGGAGGTCGCCATATTTTTTTTACAAATGGCATTTATGTAAAAAATCATGGTTGTCACCATGACTGTCACCATGTTCTCCTACCGTTCCTCTAAAATAGTTTACTACAATGTATAATATAATAAAAACCTTAGTCACAACAACGCGTGACCCGGTCAACTAGTGTTATTATAAACAATAATCAAATAATATATATAATAATAAGAGTTGGGGAAACTGTAAAACTTTCGAAATACATAAATGTATTATTATATAATATCATTTTACTGTATTTCATATTTTAAATAAAATTGCTAAATTGTAACAAATTCTTTGGAAACCGATTTTTCCATTTTTTTTTTTATTTTCTTCATTTCTTTTACCATTGCAATTGTATTTGAGAGGAATTACTGTCGGTATTTTCTTTTAATTATAAAGATATTACATCTCAGGCATGTAAATGAGTTTCTAAGTAATTTTAATTGATGATAATTAAAGATAAAACGTTAATTTAAATATTTTATCCTTAAATTAAAATAAAAAGAATAATAATAATAATAATTAATCTAGGTATCAAATAATCGAATTAATCTCATAAGCTCTCCTTTTATTTATATCCCCATACAATTCAATGTTTGTATTTGTATGTGAATTTGATATGTTAACTCTCGATTCTATAATTACCACGAAAATAATTCTCTTATTTGATATTAATTAAAACTAATTGGCATTTTGGTTCAAATAATATTACAATAATATAATACTAGTATAATTTTGAGAATAGAACAAACCATTCATTCTTGTTTCTTGTAACTTGACTGTTTCAATTATTATCTTAATATTTTATTTGGACTTAATGAATAATTAATTTAGAAATAAATATTTTCAAGCAATTGGATTAAATTAATAAATAAATAAATTTAAAAATAAATCATTTCCCAAAATGTATATCAACCACATTTGATCATATCAAATTCAAATAATTTATACATAGATATTATATCTCTATGCTTTATTTAATATATCCATTAATAATACTATTCTAAAAATAAATAACATTTTAAGAAATGAGAAAGAATAAAGACTAAAACTTTTTTAATTTTTATAAATATAGATAAAAATGTATCAATAAATTGAATCTCTAAACGAAATTATATTATTATTCTTATAGTAAAATAATTAGTAACCTGGTTCACCAAGCCGCCGTTTAAATAATTTAAAAGAACATAAATTAAAATAAAAAATAGTTATAAAACATACACTCCATAAACGTACGTATTAATGGAATGAAAGATATAAAAGTATGGCCTGTAGATATAACATAAATATTTTTAATTTTATTTTATTTATAATATTTTGTATTTAAGGAAGCGCTGTCTGTAGTTACTGACGTCATTTAAATTTCCTATTTTAAATTAAGGGAAAAATAATAAAGATGATTTTTCCCGAGGCTGAAACCAATACAGATCAATTTTTTTTTATAAAAATTATCTATGGTGTAAATTTCAAAAAAATCCTTTGGGCGGTTTAATATTTCAAAAATACAAATATATATATATACAATTTTTGCTAGTATATAATAAGATAAGATTATATTCCAATATATATTTTTGTATTATACTATGTAAAAAAAATTTGTCTACCTTATATTTTTTCATTTAAAAAGCATTTTGTAATACAATAAATTACATAAACAGGCTAAGATTTTTATTATTATTTTACAAATATTATATAATTAAAAAAAACAATATATTATTATTTCAAAATCAAATTATTGAATAGATTAATCCAACGTTAGTTCATTGATAAGCTGCTACTTGTTACCACTTTCAAGATAATTTTCAAATTCATTTGCAAAAAATAACACTTTTATTTGAAGTTATTTCAATTATTACTCAATTTTCGATTTCTATGAAAGAAATGCACAAATGATCTGCCAAATCATCATCAGAAAAAACAGAAAATAGTGTTTCTACAATTTCTTGTTGCTTTTGACTCGGATCTTCATCGAATAATGTCTTTAATTTTATGTTTTTCAGATTATGACCTTTTAAACCTTGAAATCCTTATTTTTATGAATTAATCAGTTAGAACTTATGTTATATTTTTGGAAATTTTGTATGAAACTCAAAACAATATAAGCTGAATGTTATTTATTAAAATTGAACATTTCTGAAATGTTCAAAATCACCTATCATGATTAGATTTGATTCACAACAACAAATATTTGAAATACGAAGCGTATTAATTTGTATTTATAACAAAGAAATATAATATTTATTATATAATTTAATATTAACTAAAAGACATAATTAATTGATTAATTATTGAAAAAATCATAAATAACGAATTTAATTAGAAATTTTTTACATAATTTAGTGTCTTGTTTTTTTTTTTTTTTTAATATATTACTTAGAATATTGATTTAAATTTGAAAATAGAGAATAAATTTTGGATGAAAACTATAAACAGTTATATAGGAAATTAAAATAGATATCCTTATTTTAATTATAAAAATTAACTCTATTCTAAATAATGAACTTTTCAAGCCACTATAGTCCGGGAGATGAATGTTGGTGCACGAGCCGACCCCCACCCACGGCCAACCAGTTTCCGCGCCTGCCCCCACCATTGCGCATAACACATTTTTTATAGTTTAGTTTGAGAGAGTAGAAGACAGTGGTGGAGGGGAATCATTCTAGGAGGGGGTACCCCCTCCTCTCCTGTCCGCCATCCCTCACGCACCAACTTTCGTCTCTCCGACTATAGTTATGGATGGATCTATACAATTCAATATCTGATAACGACAATCAAGATAAAGGTTGTACTCTATAAAATAATAATAAATCTTTATTCGGTTTATTTTCTATAAATTCGTAAATACAAATCGAAACTAATTTTAATTTCTTACATTTTTTTCTTTTTTGTTTTTTTCTATTCTTGTTCCATTTCCAAATTGTGTATTTTAAAATTAACCTTCATTTCCTTTCTGAAGATTAGATTGTGGTTGTTTAATTTTTTTTTATTCTTTTTTTTTATAGTGGTGCCGTTGTTGGCAAGCGTCGTCGTCGCGGCTGGAACTTCTCGATGTCGTCCAAGTGAGTTTGCGTGCTCCAACGGCCGTTGCATCTCGCTCAACAAATACTGTGACGTGCTTAACGATTGCGGGGACGGCAGCGACGAGCCTCAATATTGCACCCGTAAGTGTCAGCCTGTTAATCCGGTTGCCTGATGCCAGGGGCAAATGGCCACCATGAAAAGTATCACTGAATTTTCTATTTCCGCTTAACGGTTGAATGGGGGCTCATTTCACCACGCTAATCCTTTTAATGGATTATGCAAACAATTCAAGGGACACAACCTACAAACTCACCCCCCCTCACCCCTCCCTATCCCATCTTCCTCTTTTCAACCCAAACTTCTACACCCTCTCGCTCTCTTGATTCCATTGTTTAATGGTGTTTTCATTTCATTTCATTCAAAGAGCAACTTAAAAATTTATTTCATTTTAAGTATAAGGTTATACAGATAGTTAAGTGAACAGTGAACACAGTGAACCTTTCATTCATGTTTAATTTATCTTTTCATTTTTAAAATATCTCTATACATAAATAATTCTATTTGTATTTATTTATCAAATTTAGTTTTTTATTAACCTATAATTGATATAAAATATCATATACTTATACAAATATTTTATTATTTTTTATATTAAAGATTTAATTAATATTTTTAACTTTCAGCAAATAGCGTATACGATATAATGAAAGAAAAAAAAACCTCTGACTTTTGTACGTCCTACGCAAGGGCATCGCCTATCAGGCCGGTTATATCAATGAGGTGTCCTATGATCAGTAGAACGGGTCCTCTCAACTTTTACCTTGATTTTCTTGATCGGGGTGCTATCAAGTAGCTTTTCCCCAAGGTTGTTCCCGGAGGCTGGGTTGACTCCGTCCCATAGACCCCAGCTAGGGAAATTCCCTTTCCAGGCCCGGGACTTGAATCCGGGACCCTGTGAATGTGAGGCAGGTTCGCTACCCACACACCCAATGACGCCTTGATAATGAAAGAATAATACCGTAATAATAAATTTCACAAAGAGAAAGTAAACACTCTGCTATTTTTATCTTTATTAGCTTTATTTTAAATTTTATAACATACCTACTAATTCTTTATTAAAATATTAGTCCTATTAGATAGATAGAATTTTAATTAATTAAATTTAAATTTAGCTTTCAAGTGAAAAGTTAATATGAAACTGCTAAATTGAAAATAACTACGCATACATACTCGAACACAGTGGCGTCGCCCCCCCCCCCCCCCCCAAACAATCTGCAAAAAAAATTTTTAAAGTGATTAGTTTTGTAACTGAGAACTCAAAAGAAAACAAAAACATCTTTAAATTACGTATCTCAACGTTATAAATAAATAAATAATTTATTTTGTCAAAATTTTTTCTGGGGGAGTCCTCTGGACCACCCCATGACCCCCCCCCAAAAAAAAATAATAGATCACTGGTCGAACATATTGTTTAGATTTATTTAAATTTGTTTTTGAATTTATAGTGTGTAAGAATATTTTATACCTTTTTATTATAAGGTATATTTAATTTAAATATGCTTACTGAATTAGTACGATATGAGGCTGGGGTGAAAAGTTTCCGGCCTAATTCCGGTTTAATTTTCAACATAATCTCCATCAACACTGATACATTTCTCATAACGGTGTTCTAATTAATTTAATTAATTTAATTTAATTTAGGTCTCATCAATAGTTATGAATCGACGCAAAATTTCGTTTGGATTACGCCTACAGCGCCAAATTGTCGATAGATATGGTTTTTCGAAGCAGTTTTTGGCCTAACGTTAGCAAACGCGGCACCCACGTTGCACACAGCTTTCCATGTTCAAATAGTTGTGCAAAATATTTTGCACACGTTCAGCTAACATCGTACAGGTCTCAGCTATCTGGAATGTTGAAAAATAAATAAAAAAAAAAAAAATAAAAAAACATCGTTTTTCTTGGTCAGGTCGGAAACTTTTCACCCCCATTTCTATTTTTATATATTGTATATATATATACATATTAAATATAAAATTATCTCAAGATATTTATGTTAATTTATAATACAATATATAAAAAAAATGAATAGAAAAAAAAGAAAAGGAAAAATGTTTGACAACATTTAATCAAAATACATTAAAAACAAACAAGAAATGAAGTTTCCTGCCTTAAATTTTAGCCATTTAATTTAATAAATGAAAAGCAGCATACACTATGCAGATGCATTAATAAAATATATACAAAATAATAAAAGCATGGATAGCATATCTTTTCTATTCTTTAGTGGCTTCTATTGCTATTGAATGTAGAAGACGGTTCATTTATCAGAGGAGAAGTGAAAATGCCAAGTCAAGGGAGCATTTGTCATCAGTTATCTCATTAGTCTTTCCGTACTTACTTATTATTTCTCACAAGTATGTTAATATTCTTTTTATCACCAACTGATATAAAAAAAAAAAGATTTAAGAGACAATTTTATAAAAATAAAAATAATATTTTTATTTTATTAAATTGATAATAATAATAATAAATATAATTATAAATTATTATTTTATAATTCAATATTAGAAAATTTTTAACAGGAGACTTGAGACAAAATTTTTTTTAAAATGAATGAATGATCTTCAGAGGTTTCGAAAGTTTTTTATTTTTTAGACTGGATTAAATTGAATTTGTGGTTGATATTTATAACTATCTAATTTTATATAAGACCCAATTTATTAATTTGCTTCTAATCTAATCTTATTATGTTAGCTAAAATTGTATATATATGAATATGTAAATGGGTACTCAGAAACCGCTCGATCGATTTTTTTGAAATTAACATCATAGATAGAATTTATAAAGAAAAATCGATCTTTATTGATCACATCTCTGGGAAAAATCATCTAAATTATTTTTTTTTTAATTTAAATAGATATGACGTCACAGCCAGTGCCTGTAAGATATATCTATTCTTAAAATAAAATTATTTATTATATTTATATTATATCCATATTTGTTTTTATTGCATTAATAGATACATTTAAATTATTTGAAATTGTTTCACAACGTTTAGAAGATTCAATATCGTCATTCAGAGCCTCCGTAAATAATCTGTACAATTTTGAGTCTATATTGTCAAAATTTCCCGATAGAAAGACTTAATTTCTGTGGTTATTTAATATATATCGAAAAAATAGAGGTATGTCATTTCATCGAAATCGGTTCAGCCAATTTTCACTCTATAACGTCAAAATTTCCAGACAGACAGTCATATGAAAAATTCTAAAGTCACTCTTGGATTATAGAGGTCATGAAACGCGAAAATATACAAAAATTTTAAATTCACAGCAATGTAGAGAGAAAAACCTTTTTATCTATATATACATATAAATAAAGCAAATTTACGAAAATATATATAAATTATATCAACAGGTCTACTTTTCTGTCTTTCAGTGCATTATTAACGAGTATATATTTTATTAGTCATTTAAGTTCTTTTAAATTATTGGAACGGTGACTCGGTGAATCAGATATTAATATTACCAGACAAACCCGGTAATAAAGAATCATTTTTTTTATTGACAAAGTGATGGCTCGGTGAACCAGATATTATTATTGAGGACCCCAAGTTTCACTTATTTTAATCAGATTGATGCAATGATGTAACATTTAATTGTAATAAATAAATAAAGAATTGTATATCAATATTTTTTAAAGGGTCGAGCGAGAGCTCGGTGTCCCAGGTACTTGTTCTTTATACTTACAATTAGAATTAACTGTGACGATATTCTTGATATTAAAAATAACTGCGCATACCATAATTCTCATATTTACTTACATTACAAAAATGTATAATTATTATATTCATAATAGTTATATGTAGTAATTTAATATAAATATCATTCAATTTTAATAGTTTTCTATTATTTATCTTTCTTTCTTCTTCCTTCTATGGTTCTACAGCTCAAATCGACCCTTGACTTTCTTTATAAATACTCTACTTCCATTCAAAATAATAATATAACACAACAATAACACCAACAACAGGTGAAGAAGAAGGTTATCAATTATTATTTCAAATTTTCTTATTAATCTTAACAGCTCAATCAATCATATTTTATTAACCGAACTTGTTTATCACATTCAAATAAAGTTTGGCAAGCATATTTCTCTCCTAGTCCATTTAAGGGCTACTTGAATGAATAACAACAACAAATCAATATTTAAATAAAGAATCTTTTCAGAGCTGAAACATATTGGTAAACGTAGTATAATTTTACTAACATATGAGGTCTATTCTAAAGAAAAGGTGAATTTTGAATTTTCGCGGGCTAAGTAAATTCGATTATCGATTTTTTTTTTGTTCTGTTGGTACACATATGTTTCTATTTTATATTGGCATTATCAGCCATTTTGGAATAGTAGTATTTTTGATAACTGAAAAAATATGTAATGTTTTTGTGTTCTTCGATTTTTTATTTAAAAAAAAAATGGATCAAAGAATCTGCATTAAATTTTGCGTTAAAAATGGAATAAAGTGCTCCAACGCACTTAAAATGTTGACTGTCTAATTTGTCTCAAAAAAATGTTTATAAGTAGTACAAGCGCTTTAAAGAATGAGCGTTTTGATCAAATGTGAAGGCTTTGCTCACTGATGAGTTCTTGCCAACTGTTATACTGTTAATACGGAATACTACAAGGAAGTTATGCAACCTTTGCGTGAAGCAATACGGCTCAAACGATCGGAATTGTGGAAAAACAAATCATGGATTCTGCATCACGATAATGAATGCGCCAGTTCAAACATCATTGCTTGTTTGTGATTTTTTGGCCAAAAACAACACCGTAATCATGACTCAACCACCGTATTCACCAGATTTTAACTTTTTCTTATTCCCAAAACTGAAGATACCAATGAAAGGAAAGCGTTTTGCCACAATTGATGAGATAAAGTCGGAATTGAAGAACGAGCTGGTGGCCATACCGAAAAGCGCATTTCAGAAGTGCTTCGTCGATTAGAAGAAGCACTGGCATAAGTGCATAATATCTGATGAGAATTACTTTGAAGAAGACTAAATGGATATTGATAAATAAATAAATAAAAAAAACCTCTGACTTTGTAGGTTCTACGCAAAGACAACGTCTATCAAGCGGGTTATATCAATGAGGTGTCCTATGATCAGTAGAATGGGTCCTCTCAACCTTTACCTTGATTTCCTATCAAGTAGCTTTTCCCCAATGTTGTTCCCGGAGGCTGGGTTGATCAGCTAGGGAAATTCCCTTGCCAGGCCCGGGACTTGAACCCGGGACCATGTGAATGTGAGGCAGGTTCGCTACCCACACACCCAATGGCGCCTTCAAAACAATAAATACTTTTCAAAATAATTCAAAATTTCTTAAACCTCGTACATACATACATACTTTTCTCTACCAATCTCTATGATACATTTGACCTCAATATAAAGAAATAATCTTGTATTTTTTTTGTTTTTTGAATAAGGATAAAAAAAATGAAATTCATCGATTATTTAAAAATAATAATTAAAGTATATTAAGAGCTTTTGTTAATTAAATAAAATAAATTAAAAATATATCCTCTTTCAAGATATTATTAATAATTTTTCTTTGAAATGATTAATTTTCTTAAGAGGATGGGAGCCCAGATGGTCTTGCGTCTTTAGTTAATTATAACTTTTATAAAAGTAAATGGAATACTTTACTTAAACACATAAAATCAGAACACAATTTTGATTAAGATTATAAACAAACTTGTTGATTCGTAATATAAAATTAACTTTATTATAATCTTTTTTTCTCATTTTGAGTGAATGGATGAAAAAGAAAATAGATATTTATTTATTGTAAGTATATAATAGATGCATAATGATAAAAAAAAGCAAAATTTGTATTTATTTATACTCTAATATTATAATATTGAATAAAATAACTCCAAAGTATTATTATAAATAAAAATATTAGAATGCTATTAATTTAATATTTATTTGAAATAGCAATATTTTATTTTTATATTTAAACTTATATTATATAAAGACTGAAAAAAATGTTCTCTTGAAATGAAATTTTTCATTTTTTTTTTCTTACTTGCCCCTAGACAATTTTAATGGAATTAATAATTTAGAATATCTGTCAGAGGCATATGCAGTTGTCCCCTCCCGGGCCTCTGATTTTCATTTATAATAGTGACAGGATATTTATTAAAATATTTTATTATTTGAACAATGCGGAATGCTTTGAAGCATCTGATATAGCATTGTATTGCATTTGTCACCCCTTAATTGATAACAATGGCTGAGTGGGTAGAGTACTAGACTTCTACACAGGAAGCCTGAGTTCGAATCCCAGCATAGAACTCAAGATTATATATTTATTTAATTAATTAATAAATAATAAATAAATAATAAATTAATATAAATATAAAAATCTAATTCAATTTAACATCGGCTGCCCCACCGAAGAAGGCAAGGGGAAACCACTTCGGTCAAATTTTCCCATGAACACCCTATGACTCCTGTGGAGTTATTAGGGCCACGACACTTCCGCTAGGAAGTTATCGACAACGAAGAAGAATTGATAACAAGAAGATAAAATAATATTTAACTAAAAAAAAAATATACTATATATATATATATATTATAACAAATAACAAATAAACAATAAATAAAATATCCATTTTTTTTTGTTTTTTGGTTTTTGTTTTTTTTTTATTATTCCAGTAAAATAATTTCAAATTTCCTTTTAATCAAAAATTTTATTTTCAAATTCTTTTAATCAATTTTCATTCATTGGCTAATAATTAAAACATCCAAATTCAATAGATTTAGTTCAATAAATATTTATAAAAATAATAAGTTGGAGTGTCTCCACTTGGCTATCTCGCAAATTTGAATTGGATTAAATAACACATATATTATATTTAAATTAAATTTAATTAATTAAATTATAAATTAAAATCAATAAATAATATTTATTAAAGTAGCGCGTGTTTGAATCTTTGTTGATGGCACCACGTCACGTGCTGGTGCGTTATTTACAGTAGTGTTAAAAAATTAATTCCGGTACTTTCATCGATTTACTCAAGATGAAATTATATATATAGGAGTTTTATACAAATTTTAATCATGTAAAAAACTATCAAACATTTATCTTTATTTTTACTGTCAGTTTAAAGGAAAAAGAATCAAAAAGTGGTAGGTGACCCACTTTCGGTTGAGCTACATTTCTCAAAAGTTGATAGAAAACTACAAATATTGAATAATACCGCGTGATACCAAATTTCATGATTTTAGCTCAAACCGTTTTTGCTTAATCTTGTCTACATACACACACACACACACAGAGAGAGAGAGAGAGAGAAAGAGAGACAAACAGACAGACATTTTTCTCAACCTTAGTGAAAATGACTCAGGGACCTTCAAAACGTATAAAAACATCAAAATCTGGACATCGAAAATTTTCTGGCGACATAGTAACGAACCAAAGAGCTTGTGTTTAAATAATTTAGAATTTAGACCACAATTTAAAATAAAATAATATTATTTATTATTTTTAATAAGTGACATTTTTGTAAATCATATATAAATGTCATTTAATTATATACATCTGAAAATTAATACGAAACAAGATTACATTTCTCTAATTACTAATGGAAACAAAATATGTTTTCATCTATTTAGGTAAAGATAGGATACATACATTTATGACAATTAAATTCATAAATCTTTTTGAATGTATGTAAATATATATACTTATATGTATATATTTGAAAAAAGTAAACAACGAGTAACGAGTAATCACGTTGCATATTTATTTATTGGAATGTTTTCCTTTACAAATATTTTTTCAATTCAAATGAAAATGTTTGTTTTTTTAGTTGAATCATGGAAAATGAATAAAAAATTTGTTTATTGAAAATAAATTGATCTCCCTAGTATTTATTGTGTGATATATAATATTAATAATAGTTAAATTAAAGGAAGAAGTTAATAAATTAAAAATGATTTTAATGTCATATTTTGATTTTCAATTTTTTTGTCAATTGAACCATTCTAAGAAAATAGAACAGAAAATTAATTAGCAGATAATCTCTTTAAAATTTTTCTAAATAAAAATAAAAACTATAATTTTATTTTGATAAAAGTACTTTCAACTTTAGATATATTACTCATTTTATAATAAACTCATTTCTAATTCGTAATGATTGATTTATATGAATTTTGAATCTTTTTTTACTAATTAATTTTTAAAAATCATTTTTCTTTTAAGTTTAAAAGAAATAATATATATTAACATTTAATTCTATATTTTTTTTTTGCAAAAATTGAAATTCAAAAGTTTATACATGATGATATGTTAGACAAAGAAAAATTAGCTGGAGTGTCTCCACTTGACTATCTCGCAATTTGAATTGGATTAATTAACACATATATTATATTTAAATTAAATTTAATTAATTAAATTATAAATTAAAATCAATAAATAATATTTATTAAAGTAGCGCGTGTTTGAATCTTTGTTGATGGCACCACGTCACGAGATTTGCAGTGTTAAAAAATTAATTCTGTTACTTATATCTTTATTTTTACTGTCACTTTAGAGGAAAAAAAAATCAAAACGTTGTTTGTAATGACCCTCTTCCGGTTGAGCTAAATTTCTCAAAAGTTGAAAGAAAACTACGAATTTTAAATAATGCCCATGTACCAAATTTCATGATTCTAGCTCAAACCGTTTTTGAGTAATCTTGTCTACATACACACACACACACACACACACACACACACAGAGAGAGAGTGACAGACACATTTTTCTCTTCTTTAGTGAAAATGATTCAGGAACCTTCAAAACGTATAAAAACATCAAAATCTCGAATCGCAATACTATCTCTAGCGAGATAGTAAAAATCAATTTCATTCAACACATTAATTAAAAAAATTAAATGTTCATATTAGTAAATGTTGCATCAGATTATTTATAACATTTACAAGAAGAGATGATATTTAGAAAAAATGATACCAAGCATTAAAACATTAAAGAATTACATAATAGTTTAGAATAGTTCAACCATAAATGGTGGATGAATGAAAAGGATCAAGTGGTCACGGTTGGACTTAGAAATTATATTAAATCCAAGAGTCCAAGAGTTTCCCATTCTGGGTGGTATTAATACATATACATACAATGATCCGGAAGAGAAAGCAACTCGTCTACAAATTTATCATTAGCTTGAAAATTCAGGATATAACAAAGTTTACTTTACCATATATATATATATATATATATATATATATATAAGGTCTGTTCAAAAGGCAAGATTAATTTTGAATTTTTCGCGGGCTGTGTACATTCGATTATCAAATTTGTTTTTATTATGTTGGTACACAAATCATGGATTCTGCATCACGATAATGCACCAGCTCACACATCATTGCTTGTTCGTGATTTTTTGGCCAAAAACAACACCGTAATCATGCATTGGCCACCGTATTCACCAGATTTGGTTCCCTTCGACTTTTTCCTATTTCAAAAACTGAAAAGAGTAATGAAAAGAAAGCGTTTGATCACGATTGATGAGATAAAGTCGGAATCGAAGATCGTGCTGATGACCATACCGAAAAGCGCATTTCAGAAGTGCTTCGAAGATTGGAAGAAGCGCTTGCATAAGTGCATTTTTTCTGAGAGGAATTATTTTGAATGGGACAAAATAGATATTGATGAGTAAATAAATATTTTCGAAATAATTCAAAATTCACCTTTTCTTTTGAACAAACCTAGGATATATGTACATCTAAGGGTAATTATTTTATTTTTAATTTTTACGGAATTTTTAAAAGAGACAACTTAATTATAAGAATTTTTAAGATTTATTTTATAATATTCTTTCGTTCTATATTGAAAATATAATTTACCTATGTTTTAATAATAATTTATATTAAATCAAATATATATATATATAAAATCTGGGGTGTCGCCACTCGACTATCTCGCAAATTTGAATTGGATTAATTAACAAATATTATATTTAAATTAAATTTATTTAATTAAATTATAAATTAAAATTATTAAATAATATTTATTAAACCAGCGCGTGTTTGGCTCTTTGTTGTTGGCACCACCTAACGTTATTTTTTTGCAATGTTAAAAATTGAATTCCGGTACTTTCAGCAATTCAATCAAGCTGAAATTCTATATATAGCAGTTTTATACAATTTTTAATAATATGAAAAATTATAAAATATATATCTTTATTTTGACGGTTACTTTGAGGTAAAAAAATCAAAACATGGTAGATAATGACCCACTGCCGGATGAGCTACATTTCTCAAAAGTTGATAGAAAACTACGAATTTTGAATAATGCCCATATACCAAATTTCATGATTCTAGCTTAAACCGTTTTTGCGTAATCTTGTCTACATACACACACACACACACACACACATACACACACACACCCACATACATGCACACATACACACAGACATTTTTCTCAACCTTAGTGAAAATGATTCAGGAACCTTCAAAACGTATAAAAACATCAAAATCTCGACATCGAAAATTTCCGTATTTTTTAATATGATAAATTTATTTAATATAACAAGAAAAATAGAAAAGATGAAGTTATATGAATTTTTACAAATTGAATAAAACAAAAAAATATATTAATCTTCCAAAATTGATTTTTACATTTATGTTAAGTAAATGTTAATATTGAATAATAATTATTATATTATATTTATAAATAAATAATTTTTATTAATATGAGATTTTATAAATGTATATATATATATACATTAATATATATATATATATATTGTCTTCATAAAAAAAGGTTATTTTCTATTGTTTTGTTTCCTTTCTATCGGGGACATATGCAATATATAAAAAAATATATTTTCTCTATACCATCTGAGGGGAAGAAACCCCTCCTCATTGGCGATACAACTGACTAATAAGAATTCATCATTAATTTTAATGCTATGAAATATTTTTAAATACGTTCAAAATGAAAATCTATCCTGAAATCAATATTTATGTTTCAAAATCCGTTGAAAAAAATTAATCGGAGCAATACAAAAGGAGTTATATACTAAAAGTAATTAATCGCTAATTAATTACAATTAATTAATTATAATTCAATTCTATTTCTTCTATACCTTCTAGGGATCCATTGAAATATCTATAAAAAATTTCAAAAGTCTATCTCAATAAAAAGTCGATGAAAAAACGATTTTAATTTGTCAAAAGAGCGAACAGACAAACAGAGAGACAGACGCCAAGTGAAGTTAAGAGAAACCTTATAAAAACGGGACGTTTGGTCACCCTACCAATACTATCACTGGCGAGATATTAATAAGAGAGAGATTACATTGAAAGTATTAATATTTTCTATATTTTAAAGATAGGATGATGTTGGTATATATGGTACATATATACTACCTACTTTAAGAAATAATGGACATTTTATTGGAAGTGAATGATGGAATGAATATAAATTAAATTCAACAGTGGGTTATAATTAAACGAGAGTAACTTACGTATATTATTGTACAAATATGAAATGTCGACACTATGGTCACATGAATTAAGTTCCTAATCAATAAAAGTTATATTCAGTAATTACAATTTTAGAGGGCTCTTATTTTTATGCTCACTTAAAGTAAATATATATGTTCATGTGTAGGAGAGAATTTATTCATTTATTTATTTATTATATACCTAATATTATATTCAACTTTAACCTATTCAAATTTAATAATATACCTACACGAAAGAGAATTGAAAGAATGGAGGGACTTATAGAATGAGTCCCTAAACTATATCGATGTATTTATTTTAAGTCTCTCCATTCTCTTTCATTTAATATTTTGAACTCGAAAACCTAGATAGACAGATTAGATGTAATATATTATGTCTTGCGGTAAATGGGAACATTTATGTAGTATCAAGAATACCATAAATTCAGGACTTAGTAAATAATATTAAAATATCATATAAAAATATACGCATGGATTTTAACCCGTGAAATAAATATTGAACAAATTAAATTTATACAATAATAACCCCTCCAATAAATACATTTCAATATCGATAACAGAATTATGTCGGTAGAGTTTTTGAATAGGAAATATGTAATAAATAATTATTCCATTCATGATAATTGATTCTAATTTACACGCTTTTATTTAGCTTACACTCGTTTCCGTATCGTCAAATCTTGAAACGTTAATTTAACCCACCTCCCAATGTTCGAATGAGCTAAAATTTCGCATACATATGTAACTCCGATGACAATGCAATATTCTGATTCAACTTAGGTCATAGGTGACCTAGAAGGTATATTTATCAATTAGTAATTACATATTGCATTATATTGAAAAATAATTATTATCTATATATCTATCTATCTATCTATCTATCTATATATATATAATAAGAGATAATTGAATTTTTTATCCAAAAACATGGGTTTCATTCAACAAGTCACTGACTTATTGACCAGCACTCGTAACTCATTTTAATTAAATTAATTTAAATCATGTTTAATTATTTTTTTTTTAAATGAATATCAAATACAGTAATGGCGATATTGTTTTTGAAAAGGTATATGTATATATAAACCAATATAATAATAATAATAATAATAATAATAATAATAATAATAATCTTTATCACCGATTTGATATATAGTATTTTGAGGTGAAGAATCGACCTGAATTAGATTCTCTTTCAACATTCACACTATAACCTGAAATCATAAACCGGGCGAAATTTCTGTCAAGACAAAAAATTAGGAAATAAAAAAAAATACTTTTTAAATACCCGCTTTTATTTAAATGCACTAAAAAGGAGAAAATAATTTATCCACACACACCACGATTTCCTTATAATTACTCATATCTAAAAAATGAAAGCGTAGACGCAAAACATGCAAAGAAAAAAAGACAGAAAGGTTTGTAGATATACAATGAAATGTCCTTCGTATTCTTTTCCTTTCTCTGCATGTTTGGCGTCCACGCTTTCATTTTTTAGATATGAGTAATTATAAGAAAATCGTGGTGTGTGTGGAGAAATTATTTTCTCCTTTTTAGTGCATTTAAATAAAAGCGTGTATTTAAAAAGTTTTTTTTATATTTTTTTTTTTTAATATTAAAATATTTGAAATTTTTATAATTTTTAAAATTTTGTAAAAAAAAAATGAATACAATAGTATTTTTTAAGTATGTCCCTATATTATTATACTAATATATAATATGTATTATTATAATACTTTTAAACAGATTTATTTTATTTATTTAAACAAATGGTTGAAATTATTTGCCTAGTATTAGGATTATATATTATAGATTGATCATATTCCTATCCACCAATCAGTATGTCATATTTTTTCATTTATTTTTTTTTTTTATTCCTCCTGAATATAATATCAAAAATGTAACCCTCTTTTGCACTGGCTAATATTTGATGACCTTAAATTGATTCCCCCGGATTCATATTGATCATTTTAAAGCTGATATTTCCATCACAAAGACATGCTTTCTTTTTACATTTAAAAAAAAAAAATAAAAAAAAAAAAACAAAAACAAAATACACATATACTTAAATGTACATTTTTAATTATTAATTATTTCATTAGTTCACATATAAATAATAAATAAATAATCAAAAATTAAGATATTCTATTTATATTCATATATATATTTAATTAAAATACAATTCTGTAAAAATTTCTATAAATTTAAAAGACAGTTATATCCCCTACTCCTCCTAAACGACTTATGCGATTTGGGCAATTCCAATGCCATTGGATAGCCCTCGGGCTAATCTATTAATAGCGTGAAATTCATTGGAAAACAATAAATACTTTTGGAGAAAAGTGAAAAAATAATGTTTTTCTTACTTTTTATTATTTTTTCACTTATTAAATTACTGTGATTAAATTAAAATATATTTTAAATAAGAACAGAAAAAGAAATGAATGTTTTATGTTATATACTGATTGAAACAAAATGGATGAAAACCTTTTAAGTACTACGTTCAACCAAATACTATGTACCACTCGGGGGTACAGGGGGCGGAGCAGCTAGTTAACTTTATTGATACTGG
Organism: Labia minor; assembly: GCA_963082975.1. NCBI lineage: Eukaryota > Metazoa > Arthropoda > Insecta > Dermaptera > Spongiphoridae > Labia > Labia minor. Next base: position 5,774,049 of record OY720349.1, read on the forward strand.
TCTATATAATAAATAATTAAATATGTAAAGATGTTTTATTTTTCGAAATTTTAATCTGTTAAAAGAATTACAAAATATATTAAAATTATTAAACATTATTTACATTAATTAAGAATATTTAAATTACAAATAAATACCTATTAAAAGAATTAAATTATTCGTTAATTAAACAGTAGTTTACATTATTTACACATTATAAAGTTAAATATCAAATGATAAATATAATTATAAATTTATTAAGAAAAACTTATTTTTAGTTACTTTGAAAACTAGTGTCTTAAATATAATGAAGATGTCGCAGTAAGCATAGCTTTACAAATATATATAATGAAACTTTAATTTTTTAATATATTTGATAATTTTTTTAAAGAATATAATTAATTTATTATTTTCAAAAATGATATAAATTTAATAAATATTTAACTAATTTACCTGATGTCAAAAATTCATTCCTATTAAATTAAAATCTAATAATGAGAGTTGAATAAAATTTCAAAAAATAATAAGAAAAAAATAATAATATACCTATTACAATAAAAAAATGTAATAATTGCTTTTAAAATTTAACTATACATTTTAATTAATTATATTCACTAACACGAGGATGACATTAATGACCTTTTTAATAACCAAATCATTCTAAACATCACTTATTTCACTCTCAATATCGATTCTTTTCCAATTCTTGTTGATTAGTATAGTATAACTTATATTTTCTCGTTTAATAAAAATATAACAATCATTTATATTTATCAAATAAGAATTTTTCAATTTGCTAATTGTTTACAAAACGAGAAGCGTCAGGGATTTGGATGAGACTTTGCCCTTGTTGAATCCCAAAGAAACTTTCCATATGCAATATTTTTCGCACTCTTCTAATTTACGAGAATTTGATGTGTTTACTTAATGCATCAGTATGATGAAATGATCAACTTTTGGTGTATATCCGGAAACCGGAAATGGTAGTTTTAGCGATCGACGATTGGAAGGGAAGGGTTATCTTCACACCAAATTTCACATGAGATTTTTTACAAATCTCCACGAATCATGCATTTTGTATTGGTTTTATCCTCGAGAAAAATCATCTTTATTAGTTTTTTCTTAATTTAAAATTATGTGACGTCACCCAGCTCTTCATGACGCCACAGCCTGGTCGAACATATATATTATAAATAAAATAAAATTAAAAATATTTTTGTTTTATGCATATCTGTTTTTTATTGCATTAATAGATACATTTAAATTATTTGAAATTGTTTCTGTAGCTGGAAATTAATTTATTTCAAACCGTCGGACGGTTCTGCGCCAGGCCACAGGGCAACTTATTGTATTTTAACATTGAAACATTTCTCCTGCTATATTTCTATTTTCAAATTTTATATTCAAAAATAAATAACTTAAAATAACATAATTATTACTTGAAAAGGAAGGAAATAATTTATTGTTTTTATATATGAACAAATAAAAAAAATTGAATAAGTTTCATGAAATATATAAAATTAATTTTTAATAAATTTAAAAATAATATCCTGGGTAACGGGTAGATTCTTTTCTATAATCCCAGTAGAAAAGAATTCTATTTCAGGGATTAGCGTCCCTGCCCTCACGTGAGCTCATGATTTCTTCTAAATCCCTCTTCTATCTGGAGGAATCATGTCCTTTACCCGTTGACTCCTTTCCATCCATTCCCTTACGCTTACTCTTCCACCTTCCCCCCTCCCCTGATCATTCAAAAATTAAATTTATTTGGATGAAGGAGAATATCTAGCATAGATTCATTAAAAAGAAAAAAAAATTGAAATCTTGTCTCTTATAGGAGACTCTAAGAGTCTCCTATATATATTTGAATAAACCCCCTTCGGGGGTATCATATATCCAGATCACGTCAACCCTTCGACTAGCAAAACCCGGTATATTCAAGAGTGAGACATGTCTTATATGCCTCTGAGAGGGCCCACCCCTCCAACGCTTCACATTAGTATAAAACTTGGAACTCATATTTATAGAACGCTTTGCAAAATTAGAAAAATCCACTCTAATCAAAGGTTTTCATTTTATTAAAATTTTTAAATAAATCTTGTAAATTGTGACCAAGATAAATCCATTGACCATAATTTTAGCCAGATTCTAAATAAAATTGATTTTTCGTATCATAAAATGGAAATTTTTAATTAATTTTAATATCGGTTTATTTTTACAGTTGAACAAAAATATTGCCGCATAACAACAGGTAAAACCTATACGAATCGATTCATTATGAAACGTAGATTCTTTTTCACTATATTATATAATTTTACGTTGCTTCGTTGATTAAATATTAATTATTGAAATTTGACAGATTGAAAAGATTTGCCGCCATGTTGCCCCCCTCCGCCACCTCTTCTCACCTCCCACCCGCCCGCCCCCCTCCCTCCCTCCTGGCCGGCCTGTCGAGGTGTGCTTCGAGCGCAATCAGTTCCCATTCCTTTTCCAATCGAAGACGTTGACCGGCGTCACCACCGAAATCATCCCTCAATCAAGAATTTATTGTAAATTTATTTATATTCCTATTAATTTAAATGAAGTTTAATAAATTTTAGACTAGATTCAAATAAAAATTTAATTTTATAAATGATAGATTGATAACTTTTTACTGATATATTAATTATATAATTATAAATGTCGCCGCCATTTCGATTGGCTTTGCTTATCGGTGACCTTGAAGGGGACAGCATAGCAATGCTGCATTGCTTACCCCCAATGGATGAGATTCAATTGCCTTTGACTTTATTTTCAAAATAAATTCTATTATTTCCCCTTCGTTAAATGAAATTATATACAAATTAATTATACTACCTATTATACGACAAATAAATTAATACGAATTATTTTAATAAATCGATTTAACCAACTGTTTCATCCCATTCATTCCATCTTTTTTGTTTTTTAACATTGAAACATTTGAAAAATTACTTTACTCTCCTACTTTATTTCTCCGATTTAAATCTTGCCATTCTTTCAATTCTCTTTCGTATATTATTATATTTGATTAGGTTAAAGTTGAATATAATAGTAAATAAACAAATAAATAAATAAATATACTCTCCCTCACATATATTTAGTTTAAGAGTGAGTCTAAAATTAAGAATACCCCCTCTAAAACTGTAATTCCTGATTTAGTGAGTTAGAATTTAATTTATGTGATAATTCGATGATTAATGGAATAGTTCTCTTTCATTCTTTTTGATGAATTAATTATCAGATTTTTTTTTTAATTATTAATTATTCTCTTAATTCATAAAGTTTAAAGTTTAAAAATTCACCTGTTTGCATTATCTATTATTTTTTCATATAAGAAATGATAATAATATTAATAATAAATTATAAAGGTTCGATAAACCTCATTTCAACTGATATTTCTAAAATATATCTATTGGAATATATGAATAGATAATAACTATATTATAATAAATATAAATTCTTCTTTTTACTATCTCACCAAAGATAGTATTGAGTTCACGAAAAATTTCGATGTTGAGATTTTGATGTTTTTATACGTTTTGAAGGTTCCTGAATCATTTTCACTAAGGTTGAGAAAAATGTCTGTGTGTGTGTGTGTGTGTGTAGACAAGATTACGCAAAAACGGTTTGAACTAAAATCATGAAATTTGGTATACGGGCATTATCCAAAATTCGTAGTTTTCTATCAACTTTTGAGAAATGTAGCTCAACCGGAAGAGGGTCATTACCTACCACGTTTTAATATTTTTTCCTCTAAACTGACCGTAAAAATAAAGATATATGTTGGATAGTTTTTCACATGATTAAAAATTGTATAAAACTACTATCTATAGAATTTCAGCTTGATTGAATCGCTGAAAGTACCGGAATTAATTTTTTAACACTGTAAATCTCACACGCCAACACGTGATATGGTGCCATCAACAAAGAGCCAATCATGCGCTTGTTTAATCAATATTAATTATTAATTTATAATTAATTAAATTTAATTTAAATATACATAATATATTATGTTATTTAATCCAATTCAAATTGCGAGATAGTCGAGTGGAGACACTCCAGCTTATTTCTTTCAAAGAATAATGAATATTTTTTTCAAAACACATGATTGTTCCTTTTTAGAAAAATTTGTTTTTGATTCTATTTCTTTAGCTTGATTAAAATTACTATACCACCCCCTTTGATCCCTTTTCAAATGAAACAAAGAAACAAAAAAAAAATTACATTCAATTAAAGCTTTGGAGAAAAGAATTATATTTTATTTTCTACACTAAAAATATAAGGGAGTGTTTCAAAAAACCTTTTAATTTATTAGTTGGATAATGAATACAAACTAATAACAAATCAACATCCTAAAGCAATTTAACATTATCTATATATTTAATACGATAGTGTCTGTCTGTACGCAAAAAACTCCAGAGCCTAAACTACAAGGAGTAAGGTAACCAAATTTTTCTGAGGTGAAGGGTACCTCAAATGATGAAAAATAAAAAAGAAATTAGAATCTTAACTCCTGAGCTGAGCTGCGGGTGTTCCATTTTCCAGAAATATATATAAAGGATTTGTATGTATGTAATTTGTTTACTTTTTTGCTGTCATAGAAACAGATATATATATAATTAGAACCTCTCTCTCTCCCTCTATTTAAATTTTTAAAAAATGGAGTGTTCTAGCCAAATTAAGAAATTTAAATTCCTTATGAAACATTGATAGGTAAATGAATTGGACTGGAAGAGGAGACATATGATTAGAGAAATTGGGGAAAAATCAACCGAAATGTAATTAAACAAAAAAATTCAAGACTTATGATACGGATACGACTTACATACAATTAACATACAAAAGGTAGAATTTAAAAAAGTATAAATATTTAAATACTTAAGATCTCTAATCACGAAAGATAATAATATTCGAGAAGAATTTAAATCGACGTTGTAATTGAGTAACGCCTGTTATTATGCAGTAAAGGGGCTTATCTCATCAAAGAGGATCAAAATTAAAATATATAAAACAATTATTTTTCATGTTGATCGATGACTAGGGTGACCATATTTCGAAAACACCAAACCGGGACAAAGGGTATTTTTTAGAACTACATTGAAAAAATTTTGAAAAAAAATTACGAAATGTCCTAAATATTGAAAAAAACAGTAGGGTGTCCCGAAGACATTTTTGGGACAGAGCACCTAAAGACGGGACGTTTGGTCACCCTATCGATGACTCTGGGAGACGCGAGTAGATTTGGAGTATTTGTGAGATTAATATTGTTCGCAGCATTTATAGGCCAAAAGAAGATGAGGTCACAGGGGGATGGCGGAGATGGCATAACGAGAAATAATGTCCAGATATAGTTAAGGTTATAAAATCAAGAAGGCTGGGATGGGAAGGGGACGTGGTTGGAATTGGAGAAACTAGAAATTGGGAGAAACCGATTGGGAAACATCCCGTGGAAGACCAAGGACCAAGGTGGGTGGACAATGAAGGAAGGACATGGGAGAGATGGGACAGGGTAGAATTTGGTTTTGGTTGTAGCTCAGGATAGGGACGCTTAGAGAAATGTGGATGCTGCGGCTAAGAACTTTCGTAAACTGTAGAGACACAGAGTTAGATAAATACAATAATAATATATAATTAATTTACTGATTAAATTAAAATATTTTACAAGAAAACAAATACATGTCTTATCTACTTATACTGATTGAAACAAAATGGATGAAAACCTTTTACATACAGCCTTTCAACCAAACACTATGTATCACTCGGGGGTACAGGGGGCGGAGCCCCCGTCTAGGTGTGAAGAGCGCCGAAGGCGCTCGGAGCAGCTAGTTTCAATTAATTTATTTATTTATTTTTTATTTATTTCCTTACTACTAAAAAAAACCTCAATGTGGTATCGTATGATCAGTAGAACGGGTCCTCTTAATCTTTACCTTGATTTTCTTGATCGGAGGCGCTATCAAGTAGCTTTTCCTCAATGTTGTTCCCGGAGGTTGGGTTGACTCGGTCCCATAGACCCCAGCTAGGGAAATTCCCTTTCCAGGCCCGGGACTTGAACCCGGGATCACGACAATGTGAATCAGCGATGGTACTCAACGCCCTGTGGTGCCTTTTTCCTTACTACTATCGTTACTAAATATGGATAAAATAATATTGAAAATCAATTATTATTCAACCTGATTATTAATAAACGAATAATTAATATATTATTTAGTCATGGCAAAAGTACACATCAAAATTGTTAAATTTTAAATGCCGTTTGTAATTCTTTGGATATTTGTTTCTCTTTCTGCCAAACTGTCAATCTCTTTAGATTGATTAAGCATCAAATATCGAACGAAAAAGCATTCGTTGACAAGAATGGAAGAGAGAGAGACATCAGCTGCTGCGACCTGTTCATTATCACGATTACATAGAAACAATGAATAACAGCAGGTAGTAATTAGGGTACTCATGTTTATTAAAACTAAAGAGAAAAGAAATGGGCTGCAAATTAATGGGGATAATATAAACACAAAAAAATTTAAAAAATCCCTTTAAAAATATACAAAACTCGAATAGTAAGATTTAAAAGTTAATTATCTAATTATATGATTTTTAAAAATTCATATTATTTAGATTTTATTATTATATTATGAATGTGATTCGAAAATGTTCATTCAATGATAATATTGATTGTAATTATGCTATAACTTCTATATACTTATATGAAAAAAGGTTTTTGTCTGCATATTGCTCAGAATTTAAATTTTTAGCATATCTTGACCTTACATGACCTTTAGAATCCAGAAGTGATTTTAACATTTTTAATGTCTGTTCGGAAAATTGTGACGTTGTAGACTTCAAAATTGGCTTAACCGATTACTATAAAATTACATCACAATATTCTTATTTACCTACGCTATATATTATTTTTAAAAATTTATATAATTATATTATATTTATATTTATATAATACTTGTGGCTGAATGAAGAAGTCGATTTATTTCCGACAGTGAATATAATATTAATAATTCTAGCAATACGCATATATATATATATATATATACAAAGAATGATAATAATATTTTTAATATTCAAATATCATTTCAATCATTTAATTTATTTTAAAAGTTTTCATTTTAATTAATTTAATAAAATATTTAGATCATATTTAACTTAAATTATTATTTATTTATTGTTAATTTATTTGAATATTTTTTCTTTCTATTCAAAAGTAAAGGGTTAATGTTATGATGTGTTCTCTATATTACGAAAGGTGATTCATTTTGATGTGCAAAAGAGATTGTAGGACGATAGTAGCCAATTAGACACCAGATGAAGCATGTCTACTTTAATTATAAGCGAACCGTCTTGAAAAGAGGATTTGTTTTGCCCGCCATCTTGAAGATTAACCCAAGCGAAATTTCATCATATTTATTTCAAAGGTTCATAATTTGCTTTCTTTTGCAATTTTTGAGAGTAAGATCTATTCTACGTTTTTGTGCATTCTTTAAAATTAATATTAATACTAATTTATTTACGTATCTCTCATTATTTACTATTTGCAAGTTTTTTTCTAAAAATATCTCGTAAAAGTGAATAATGACAAGAATAGGTAACAGGAATTATAATTAAAAGAAACAGAAAAACAAAAATTTTATACAAGATTTGATAAGAAAACAATACCTCCTTTACTATCGTCGGACAGTAAAAATGTTTTTAGAATAAGAATTCAACTAATTTGTAATAATTATTTAGAAAATTATAATTTATAACGAAAAATAATTAAAAATTTGATTTTTGATTTTTTTTTTTTCAAACTTTGATATAAATGACAGTTTTATTCAGAAAGGAAAATCTAAATAATAATTATTTATCATGAAAATTAATTATAGATAACAAACATTATTAAAGAGGATCTTTTGAAATCGTGTCCAATTAAATATCAACGATAGATAATTTATAATTAGATACTATTATAAGAAACATCAAATTATATGAAATATTTCAAATTAAATAAAATAATAGATTAATAATGCATATAATAAATTAATTATGGTATAATATTACACTATTATCAATTTAATTATTTTATTGTTAAGGCCGGTCCAGACGCTCCGTTTTGCACAACGTTTTAAATCCGCGCAGTTTTAAGACGGAATGAAAACGTTGCAACTTTGAGCGTCCAGACGGTACAGTCTTGACGGTGCAGTCTTGTATTTTCCGCTCAGTTTTGTGTGATATCGCCATGGAGGAGGTTCTCCTGTGGTCAATTTTCGCCTGCTGTATTGTAAAAAAAAAAAGATTGGAACACATCAGAGGAACCGTTCGTTCAAAATGGTCACGGAAATGGCTTTTAAAAAGGCGGGACTTTTCCATATAAGATTATTGCGTGAATTACGTGATATAGATTTCGTGTGAGATTCCAAAACGACCGACCGACCGACCGATATACGCATGCGCAATACGCCAGAATGTTAGACACTAAACTTCTGATACATTCTTTACAAAATTTTACATATTTGCCATATTAAATATTATTATTTATATTTACATTAATAATCAGTATTACTAAATTATGTATATATAAAATAAAATATTTTAATATATTATTATGTGTTAAATTATATTAAATTAATTTCTAATATATTTATATAATTTAAAATTAATTTCAGAATATATATATATATATATATATATATTAAATTATATACTATATATAATATATTATATAATATATATTTTAATAAATTAATTTTTAAATATGTGTGTGTGTGACCGTAAAAATCAAGATATATGTTTGATAATTTTTCACAGGATTAATAATTGTATAAAACTGCGCAGGTCACGGTTTTCAGAGCTCATGAGCTCAGTTATCGCTGCAACTGTGCAGTCCTCCCGACGGACTCAAAACTGCGCAGTTTTCCGGTCCGCACGCAACGTTTTGTCTGCAACGTCTTGAACTGCGCAGACAAAACGTTGTGCAAAACGGAGCGTCTGGACCGGCCTTTATTCGAATGTGTAAAATGATATCCTAATTAATTATAAATAATCTTCAGTTTAAAATTATAAAACAGAAAAGGATATATTTGAATTTTTAAAACAAATAGTGAAGAAATTGAAATGAATTTAAATTTAATTGAAATACATACATATAAACATATATATTATATACATATAATATAGTACAGAAAATTGATTCAGAATTTAAAATTTGAATGATCGTTGGTGCAACTCACCGATAAGGTCTGGTTTTTAAATTAGAAGAGGGCAAAAGTCAAATTTTCTTGAAATGAAAAATAAAATAAAACATTGAATTAATTGACAAAAGTACATGATTGATGTCCTTTTTGGAGTCACTTTGATAGAAATGAAAAAAGCATTAATGAAGTTTACAAATTGAACAACGAATGATTGAGGTTTTTTTTACAATTCGAAATTCAAAAACAAAATGGCGGATTATTTGGTTTGCTTTTGATTTGTGATTAGTCGAAAATTTCGAATTCAAATTCAAATTTAAATCATTTGGCGCGAAATATTGTCTATCGTTATCTTAGTTTCAGTTTTTGAATTCTAATTAATTAATTTTTGACCTTTGACCTTTTAAATTTCAAAAACCGGACCTTAATCTTTTTCGGCATATATATTTTCTTGACCCTCCTGGTAAGACCTTTTGAACAAGGAATCACTCATCAGGGCCGCGACGTGGGTGCAAAGCGCCCGTGTGCAAATTTTTAAAAAGCGCCCTCTTTATCAATAGAACAATAAAAGCTTACCACTTAATTGCTATTGGCACTAATTTACACTTTTACGCACAATGCTCTAATTCACAGTTTGAATATTTCTAAATAAATTAATAAATTTAAAAATATAGTCAGAATACATAAAATAAAAAAGAATGGTCAGTTTGGCGCCCCCTACACCAGGCGCCCGTGGGCAGTGTTCACCTTGCACACGTGCACGCCGCGGCCCTGTCACTCATCCTGATCGGTGAGTTGCATCAACAATCATCTCCAGTGAGTTCAGGATATGTTCAACTTGGTATCATACCAAAATTCCCTTTGAACCAAAATTCCCACTGATGCCATGATTTTGATTTCATAGTTTTGGTGAATACAGTCCAATTTTGTGTTGGATTATTGTGCAGTATTCAAAAAGTGAACTATTTTTTGGGCAAGACTGTTACATATTTAAATAAGGGGGTGTAAAAGGGTTCGTAATTGTACATAAATTACAAATTATTAGTCGAGATCATAGTTTAAAATGCCTCTCAATTATATGTAGAACCGTTTGTTTCAATTATTTATCCCTGTAAAGATATAATTGATATTTAATATTTTACAAATTTTGAAATGCCTTTCCTGGAAATCTACGAGGGGTGAAAAGTTTCCGGCCTGACCAAGGAAAACGATATTTTTAAATTTTTTTTTCTTTATTTTTCAACATTCAAGATAGCTCAGATCTGTACGATGTCAGCTGAACGTGTGCAAAATATTTTGCAAACCCTTTCTACCGACAATTTGGAGCTGTAGGCGTAAACCAAACGAATTTTTGAGTCGATTTATAACTGTTGATGAGACTTAAATTAAATTAAATCAAATTTAATTAATTAAATTAATCAGAAAACCATTATGGGAAATGTAACAGTGTTGATGGAGATTGTGTTGAAAAATAAACCAAAAAAAAAAAAAATTTAAAAACATCGTTTTTCTTGGTCAGGCCGGAAACTTTTCACCCCACCCTCGTATTAATTTTGAGTTGTGACGGTATTCTTCCAAACCGGCCATATATCATATTAATATCATATAAAGTGACTTAATTAAGATTGAAATTTATTTAATGTATATATAAAAGTGCTTATTTTTAATTTATTTTTTCCATAAGCAAATGTTATTAAGTTGGCTTTCATGTAACACAACCACCTGCTCTCTATGCCCATTCGGAAAAACACCTTTGAGCCTAAAAGAGTTTAAAAAATATCAATAAAGATAAAAAGAAAACGAGATATGAAGATAACAAACGAAAAAAAAATAAAAGTTATCTCAATGCTTTCAAAAGAATCTTTTGAGGTTAAATTCTTTTAAATCATCCTATTAAGGGCATTTTTCAAATCCTTTTTAATTCAAGTAATTACTTATATTAATTAAATCTATACACACATACATTTAAAAAAATAAATGTTTGTATAATTTAAATATAACTAATTATGTTTTTTATTTATTTATGCCAATAAATATAAATTAATTGATAATTTCTCTATAAAAATATTAGTCTCATATCTATATATGAAATATTTTTATTGATTATTATTCAATAGAAATTTTTTATTTTTATGAATGAATTTTTGTTTTTTGATTGCTTCGATTCCAATTTCTATATTCTACTTTTACGGAACTTATGAGTTGATCTTCTTCAATCTTCGTAGTGTACATATACGAGGTGTGGCTATAAAATAACAAGACAAATGCTTCCACAGAAAAAATCTGGAGTGTCTCCACTCGACTATCTCGCAAATTTTGAATTGGATTAAAATAGCATATATTATATTTAAATGAGATTTAATTAATTATAAAATTATAAATTATAATTAATAAATAATATTTATTAAACCAGCGCGTCTTTACGTTATTTACAGTCGTGTTAAAAAATTAATTCCGGTACTTTCATCGATTCAATCAAACTGAAATTCTATATATAGCAGTTTTATACAATTTTTAATCATGTGAAAAATTATCAAACATATATCTTTATTTTTACGGTCACTTTAGAGGAAAAAAATGAAAACGTGGTAGTTAATGGTCCTCTTCCGAATGAGCTACTCATAGCTTCTCTAAAAGTTGATAGAAAACTACGAATTTTGAATAATGCCCGTGTAACAAAATTTCATTATTCTAGCTTAAACCATTTTTGCGTAATCTTGTCTACATACATACACACATACACACAGAGAGAGAGAGACAGACAGACATTTTTCTCAGCCTTAGTAAAAATGACTCAGGAACCTTCAAAACATATAAAAACATCAAAATCTCAACATCGAAAATTTTCGAGATCGCAATACTATCTCAGGCGAGATAGTAAAGATATGTTCACATCTAAACAAAATCAAAAGTAGATTTTTTAAGAAACAATAAGACAAAAAAATTGATTAATTACTAAAAACTACAGTCCAAATATAAAAGCGTATTTCAGAAGTGCTTCGACGATTGGAAGTAGTGCTGGCATAAGTTCATTATATCTGAGGGGAATTACTTTGAAGTGGACAAAATAAATATTAATGAATAAATCAATACTTTTCGAAATAATTCCAAATTCACCTTTTCTTTTGAACAAACCTCGTACATACTTCTATTTAAAATTTTTTAAAAAAAATATATAAATACAAATAATATAGTAATTTCACATTTCAATTCAGAATAGATTTGTACATTTTATTCAAAATTATTTCAATCATTCATCTGAATTATTTATAACTTAACTACAAATTTGGAACATAATCAGTAAAAATGGCATAAACAAATTTTACGGTAGATACCATCAAATATAAAAATTAAATTATATATATAAATACATACATTCTTTATAAAAAGTTATATATAAATACTTATATATTTTGTTTATAAGCCTGACAAAGGTTATGGATGAATTGCTTCATATACAACGAAAAACGTTGCGCGTTTTATTTTATGTATATGTTATACAATGTACAATGTACACCTAATATACAATGTACAATGTATACCTAATAACCAATGTATAATGTACATCTAATATACAATGTACAATGTATACGTAATATAATACCTATCATGCTACATGGTAGGTATTATTATTACGTATATTCCTTTCTCTCTCTATCTCTCTTATGGTAAACCTAATGATATATTATTATTTTGAACATGTATTATTTTAAACCAAATTTGTTCTTTTGTTTTAATATCATTTTATTTTTCTCTGGAGTCCCCTATCGAATACTTTTATTGCCCAACTTTCTTCAAGATTATATACAAATAATATCCAGAGAAAAATGGAAGAATCAAGTTTTTCATTAAAAAAAAGTCCCTCTATTCTCCCGAGAAATAAATCAATTTTTGAAAAAGCATTGAATTTTAAATTTAATTCAATGTTGAACTTTATTGTTATTCTTGTTTTCATCGTAAAAATATAAAATACAATTTTAAAATTAAAATTGGATGGATTTTCATTTAACAAAGACGATAATAAAAAAATACATACCATTAAATTAATTAAAAATCAAATGTTAGAATGTTTCAATATGAAAAGTTTAATTTCCAAGTTAAAGATAAAGTCAAATATGGAAAATTATGTTTTTGGGGATCATTTTTAGTTGAAATCTGAAATTTAAATTTTTTTGATAAATATTGATAATATACTGTATTATATATAGGTACTTTCTTTTGGATTTTATTCTATTTCCCTCATATAACTTTGAAATGCGGATCCCAAAAGAAATTTTTTGTAATGTTTTTATCAATTTCACTTCATGTCTGTCTATCTGTCTGTTCGCTCTTATGACAAATTAAAATCGATTTTTCATCAACTTTAAATTGGGATAGATTTTTGAAAATATTTTAGATATTTCAATGGATCCCTTGAAGGTATGGAAGAAATATAATTGAATTATAACTAATTAATTGAAATGTAATTAGCGATTAATTGCTTTAATATTTGAATTTTTATTCACGCCACCTGACGAATAAATATTGTGTGTGATTGAATATTTTAAAAACATTACTTCAATAATAACATTTACTTAATATCATTATAATCATTTTTAAAAGATTAATACATATTTTCTTTTTGTTTTATTCTATTTACAAATTCTCGTATAACATCATCTTTATCTATTTCACATCTTCGATCCTTTTCTATGAATAATTTTATTTTATTGAATTAAAATCGCACTTAAAAGAATAAAATAATATAAATATAAAATTTTTTTTATAAAATAATGTTTTTTCATGGACAAAAAAAGAATAAAATAATATATTTTTATAAGCCTGACAAAGTTTATGGATGAATTGCTTCATATACAACGAAAAACGTTGGGCGTTTTATTTTATGTGCATTTCGGTAGTTTCACCATCATTAAAACTGTCTTCTTAATAACTAGTTAAAATGTTAATTTATAATAAAACAAAAAACAACAGAAAATTTTAATGGTTTTTGAAGAATGTATGGTTCTTATGGTCACATCAATCAAGTAAAATATTTTTTTTCTTTAAAAGTGAAACTAATGTAGTGGAATATTTATCGCTTAGTCAATGTGAATGATTTATGTCGAAAACAGGAATGAATCTATTATTATTAACAAAAAAAGTGATTCCCTTTAAAAAATGCTCAATTTATATTAACGCCTAAATTTTTAATATATTCGGTACCAAGACGAATTGATGAGTGATTGATATAGTTGGCAAAAATTTCCAATTATCATGCTCTGATTGGTAAATATCGAATTTTCGGATTATCATTTCTCTTCACTGCCTGTTTGCTCAAACAAAAAGAAAATTTGCTCTACATTCATTCAAATCTAGCAAAAGGAAGATTTAAACTAAAATATTATCAGAACAGGAGAGAAAAAAAGGTATTTTTTTATCTTTTTAGTGAGATACTATACTACTATACATATACTTTATCGATTAGCATATTAGGAACCTTTTAGGAAAAAAAAAATATAATCTGGGCTTTGAATAGCCTCAGGGGCAGACTATCAAACCATAATTCTGTCGTGACGTTTCTAAAGTAGGGTGAGAAAATATGATTAAGAAGAAACCAGGTCAAATAAAAAAAGGATATCGATCTTAAAAAGAAATCTCATTTGAAATAAATTTTGCTTAAAACATCTCAATCTTAAAATAAAACAAAAAAAAGATTATTTTTAAAGTTTGTATTTTCAAGTAAAAAAATACATATTTGTATTCATTTAACATGTTCCATAAAAATTTTAGAAATATTTTTATCAGATTTTATCGTTCCAAAATCTTACTCTAATTACAGTAACCAATAAATTAAAAATTTATATATATATTATTCGTCCCATACAACCCAGCTAGAGAAATTCCCTTGCCAGGCCCGAGAGTTGAACCCGGGACCACGAGAATGTAAGCCAGCTACGCTAACCTCTCACCCTGTGGCGCCTTAATATAATATTATATTAGAAAAATATTTAAGCAATAATACCTTAAATTAAATCGTGTTCTTTTTCTTTTTGAAATAAATAAAAATCTAAGCACATTTTTATTGATGTAATTCAAGAATTATTGCTTTTTTTTATAAAAAATAAAATATTTGAGATATTGGACACCTTACAATAGAAAATGTTCATTAATACTTAATAATAAAATCTCTTTTATCTTTTTTAAAGTTCAAAGGCTTTGTTTTCAATAGCTGCTTGATAAATATATTATAAATATTTATAAAACAAAGATTTATTGATATCAAAAAAGTGATTCTAAGTGTATGGTAGCAATTGCTTCAGTTTTTCAAATAGAAACTGCAGAAATTATTTACCGATTACATATCATAGTTCTGCTCAAAAAATGGTGAACTATTGTCAATAATGGTGCATATTTAGTTTAAATAAATATACATTTTCATATATTAAAAAAAAGTTTTTACTAAAAAAAGGATGTGAACTTTTTACCAGACCAAAAAAAAAAAAAATTATAACTATCTACAGGATAGAAACAAAATTGAGTATATAAACTTATCTGCTATGTTACCTTAGCACGAACACTTCAAACCACACTTCGGATATCTTAATTGATTCAAAAAGAAAACAAAAACAAGGAAAGCCAGGAAAACATTTCAAAAAAAAAAAAAGTAAAAAGTTTTTGGAAATGTTTCTATCGTGATTTCGAAATAAAAAAGTAATTCTTTGTTAAAAGAAAAGTTTAAGTCTCTCTATTCTATATCTATATATATAAAGGAGACTGTTTGTATGTATGTATGTATGTAATTCGTTTACTTTTTTGCTGTCATAGTTTAATATGTTAAAATGTATGTTATTTACATTTTAACATAAAATAGAAAATATATTATTTAAGGATTAAAGAATAAAAATAGAAAGTAAATTAGTGAATATTTTAAAAATTAGACAATTTGTGGAAATTGAAATAACTAAGAAATGAGAGGTGGAGGGGATGAGGAGAGAGGTGAGAGTGTGTGTGAGCGGGAGAGAGAGAGATTTAAAGTTTATATATAGTTCTACGTGTTGTTCATTCAAGAGCCAGGCGTGGCCCACTGACTGGCGGACTCATTTTACACAATGTATATAACTCTAGGGATTCCCAATCAAAGAATTATTATAAATTTTAACTTTTTATTTTAAATTCTAATATTCAAATATCATTTCAATTAAATAATTTATTCTAAAAGTTCTCATTTTAATTAATATAATAAAATATTTAAATCATATTTAACTTAAATTATTTTGTATTTATTCTTTCCATATTTGAATAGGTACTTCTTTTATTTTAAGGGAGGGAATTAACTATGATCTAAAAAAATTAATAAATGAACTTAATAATAAAAAATCAAATAAATCCATTAATTTAAATTAATACTATTAATGAATGTATATATTGTTAATTTATCTTTAGTTTTATCAATACTTTTATACCGTTAATTTTTATAAATTAATTTTTATAAATTGTCTCAAGTCTCTAACTTTGCATTTTCTCTAATTTTATTATAATTAAAAATATTCAATAAAAATCAAACAATGAAATTAAAATATCGAAATGAAATGATCAAGAAATATTATACTCTATTATAACATATACAATACTTATAAACTATAGGCGGAGGAAATATTAGACGATATCATTGCGGGTTCATGCCAAATCGATCAACATTAATTAAGATATTTTCATTATGACAGATATTAAAAAAACCGCGAATTCAATATCTCTGTTCACTAATTATTTGTAGACTTTAGTAAAACCTACGTATGACTCAATAGATCCGGATAAACTTTTTCAAATTTTGATCTTCAAATTTATCTTGAAGGTAGTAAAGAAAGAGTAAGATGTGGAAATCAATTGTAAAATATTACGTGATTCAGACGACTTAAATATAATAGGAGATTCGGCAATTGCAATTACAGATAGCGAGGAAAAATTAATCGAGATAGGAAAAGAGATGAGGTTTGAAATTAATAATGATAAATAAATATATTTAGCAACAAACAGGAGCAGTATTAACATACAAAATGTAGAATTTGAATATGTAGAAAAATTGAATGTAATCACGAAGGATAATAATATTTGAGAAGAATTTAAATCGAAGTTGCAATCGGGAAACGCCTGTTATCATGCAGTAAAGAGGCTTATCTCATCAAAATTATTATAAAAGGGAATGAAAATTAAAATATATAAAACAATTATTTTGTCTGTTGTATTATATGGGTGTGAGACATGGTCTATGATCTTAGGAGATGAGAGTGGATTCAGAGTATTTGAGAATAGGATTCTCCCCAGCATTTATGGGCCAAAGAAAGATGAGGGAATGACGTACGAGAGATGGAACAGAGGTTCAGGATAAGGACACTTGGAGAAATGTGGTTGTAGCTGCCAAGAACTTTCGAGTACCGTTGAGCCACGCATGGTCTATGACCCTGGGAGATGAGAGTAGATTCAGATTATTCTTTCCAGCATTTATTGGCCAAAGAAAGATGAGGTCACCGGGGACACTTGGAGAAATGTGGTTGTAGCTGCCAAGAACTTTCGAGTAGATAGATATAACATATTCAATAATAATATATATAATTAATTTACTAAATAAATTAAAATATATTTTAAATAATCACACAATAAGAAATGAATGTTTTATGTTATACATTGTTTGAAACAAAATGGATGAAAACCTTTTACTACTTTCAACCAAATACTATGTACCACTCGGGGGTACAGGGGGCGGAGCCCCCGTCTAGATGTGAAGAGCGACGAAGGAGCTCTGAGCAGCTAGTACATATATAAAATACAACTAAAAATTATTTTTCTTAAATTATATTATCTTAAAAGAAAAAAAATAAACTAAAAACACAAAAATATTATACAATCAGTTTCTTGAAACAAAGTATAGTTAAAATAACTGTTAAAAAAAGAAGAAAATGAAAAATAGAAAATACACAAAATGGGGTAAAAAACATGAAAGTTGAATAAATTATTTTTTTTATTAAAGAACTTTATTTAATCTTACTTTAAAACAAACAAATAATTTATAAATAAAAGATACTCTGTATTTATTTTTAAACAAGTTCTTAATTTTAACATAATAATGTATATGTAGGTCATTTATGTACATAATAATATTTTTCTTTCTCTTTAAATAATTGAAAAAAATTTTCACTTGTATATGTTTATGCTAAATTTTTATAATACAATTTTTTATCATTAAAAATATATACCATAGATAATATTTATAAAGAAAAATTGATCTGTATTGGTTTCAGCATCAAGAAAAATCATCTTTGATAGTTTTTTCTTAATTTAAAATAGGAATTTTAATAATAAAAAAATGGCGCCGGGCAGCGCTTTCTTAAATACAAAATATTATAAATAAAATAAATTATAAAAATATTTATTTTAATAATATTACGAAATATATATTATATTATATCCACAGGGCATACTTTTCAGTCTTTCGGTGCATTAATACGTACGTAAAGGCTGTATGTTTTATGAATATTATTTTAAAATGTGTTCTTTTAAATTATTTGAAATTGTTTCATATATTTTGGCGTTTATTTATTTTAAATAATAATCTTAATTTTAAATATTCATAGCTCATAAGGTATAATCTTTTTAAAGTACCGAGCGGTGGCTTGGTGAACCAGGTACTAGATAAATGCTTATATTTACGAGATAGTTTCACGCGAATCTAAATCTGTCAATGGAAATTTTAGTATTTTTTATTTTTTAATCATTAACAATATTTATCATCCCCTTATAAAATGGTCCTATTAAAGTATCCAATTCGTATACCATCAGGAAAAATTAAAACACGATTTTTTTTAATGACATGAATACTTTTTTTCCTTCCTGTCGGTTTACAATGACATGCCTAAAGATGATTTATGGTTAATCAATATGAAGACTATACAAATGTTTGGATACATTTTCTTTAAATACAGGAATAATTAATTATAAAACAAAAAAAACAAAAAGAAAAAAAATCATCCGTAACAAACAACCAATTTATCAACTTTACTTTTTAACTTTATACATTCATTTATTCTTCATTGAAGCGTTTTATATTATTATATATTATAATTTAATTTTTTTAAAAAAAGAAAAAAGAAAAAAAAAATGAAGATTTAGATAATAATTTTAAATATATTCCAATATAAAAAATATAATTCAATGATTTTAAGAAATCGATTTAATTTTAATTCAAGTAAATCAATTTAATTTTTACAATAATTTTATGCTAATTATTAATCAATAAGAAAATTTCAATTTTTTAATATACATATTTGAATTAAAATATTGATTATATATAAATATGTATTAGTTTATTATATTTGTATTATATCTATTTAAGATATACTTACCTACAAAGTGCGGGTGTTATGAACTCAAAATTCAATAGAGAATTTAGATTTTAGTTTTTATATTTACTAAAAAGTAAACATATTCTTTTAAATATATTCTAAATATTATATAATATCTTTTTTTCTTTATATATTCGATATAATATATACTATATTAAATTCTCCCTACGCCGAATTTAATGATTCTAAACTTGTTTTTAATAAAAGTTTTGACTTCAATAATGGCTCAAAAAGAAAAACTACATTAGATATCAATTTCGGGAATTCGAATTGACTGTTGAATTAATTAATTGTCATTAAAAGTCATGGGTTAGTCCAAGAGAATTATCCACATCGCCACTGAAGCAGAATATTCATGGCCATAAAGACTTGCTCTACAGATAATGAGATCAGCAAAGTGTAGTGCATTACGAGCTGCTAAAACCTAATGAAACTGCAGATATCTACCATCATCAACTGAATAAATTGAAAGAAGTATTGTTGCAAAAAGGTCCAGCATTAGTGAGTAACAGACATCCTCAACGCTCGACCATACGTTGCAAGAGTTGAGAAGGATACAGAAGGATGTTGCAGCTCGAATGGGAAGTTGTGCCGCATCCAGCGTACTCGCCAGACATAGCGCCCTCTGATTACCACTTGTTCAGATCAATGCAGCATGTCTTGGATGCCACACAGTTTTGAAATGCTGAAGAAGTGCGAAAATGGAACGATGATTTGCAAATGCTGCCAAATCAATAGCGTCGACATCTTTCGACATGGTGTCGCCATGTTGCAAGAAATATGGTTAAAATTTGTGGAAAATGATGGAGAATAATTTGATGAATTATATATTGTACAAATTTTTCTAAATAAATACCTTTTAAAAGTGACAAAATGATCAAGCACTTAATAATTACTTCGAAGATGTTTATCGCCATATCACCTGTTTATCGATTGTCTATAAATTGTTTACGACATAATATTAACAATTAAAATATATGAACATTGTGCGGCTAACAACCTGATTGAGGAAGAGCAAAAGGGGGTGTATTATATACATAAAGCGTTTGGATCTAAATAACAACTCGTAATAGACGCCATCGTTCTAGAACACCCTCCAATAAAAAACGTAATATATCCATGGCTTATATCGGCTGCACAAAAACTTTCGACTTAACTTTCCATTATTGGATGAAAAAGATCCTTATAATGTATATATGTGATTCCTCAAAATTTACTTAATTGCTTTAAAACTGTTATGAAATCATTCAAGACCAACTTATATTTGAGAAACGTCAGCATGGATAGTGTCGATATTAGAAGTGAAATATTCCAAGGGGACGCACTTTCTCCTTTTTTTATACTTCTATCTCCTTATCAATCCACTCTTAACGTTGCTTAATAAAGAGAAGATTGCTTACAAAATTAAAAATTAACACCAAAATTAATCATTTACTTTATATGGATGATTTGGAGCTATATACTGATTACTGTCCAAAACTTCACTCTTTGATTTCTATTGTGAAGTGTTTTAGTAATGAAATAAAAATGTCTTTTAGCCTTGAACAGTGTGCAGTGATTAATGTTAAAAGAATTATAAAATTGAGTGGAAAAGACCCGGATCCTACGTACAACTGTTTGATGAAGGTGTTCTTCATAGAACTTGGAGAAGAGTCTGTGGAAAGGCCAGAAAACTAACCTCTTGAAATCAAAAAGGGAGGAGATCTGTAAAAGATTAGCTGGTCATAAATGAGAAGAACACGACATGAGAGTTGGATTACTCCTCCCAGTATGGATGCTAAGAGTGATATATTAATAAGCCTGCTAATGAAAGGATGATTATCGTCTCGGTAGTTGGTCAGATACATAGGATTAATGTTCAGGATCTTTGTATCATTGATAACAGTCATCTGTATGGATATGCTTGAGTCTGATGATTGGCCTCTGTAACACGTCTTATTGAGGAAATATTGAAATATAGGACCTTCTTCTTCTTTTGATGTTTGTTTTTGTTTTTTCTTGTTTTATTTTTTGTTTATTATTATTGCATTTTTTTATTTTTTTTTATTTTGCATATTTCTGTAAAATCAAAAGATGGCACTCAAATAAGGGTATATATGACCATCGATCGAATGGTAAACATTTTGTATATAGATATGACAATATTTATTTTAATTTTAATCTACTTAAAAAAGAAGAATGGAATAACAAACAGAGAAAAATATACATTTCATAAAAATTTCCCGACAAAAAATTAAAAAATTTCAAATATTTAAGTAGTTACTTTTAATTATTTTTACATATTTGTATATAATATTTAGAAATTATCGTTTTTATTTATATTTTATATTAATTTGTTGATTAATTGTTATTTTGTTTTAATATAATGAATTTTTACTCCTAAAAACTGTTGTGTATTAAAATCAAATTCATAAAATTATTACTAAATATAACTAAATTAAAAATAAAATAAAAATAATTATAGAGAAAAATTTTTGATGAAATAAATAGCCAATCAAATTCTTCAATTCCGAATCACGTGTTCAAATTACAGAACAATTACACTGAAAAGATCCCTCCGTTTGGTAAGATCCCTCTTGCTTTTTGCTAGGGAACAAACTGTTTTTGTCATTTAATAAATAGTAATCCTTTGCGTTTAAAATGTCATTTTCACGATATGGTGACGAAAATAATGATTCTATTAATGAAATTATTAAAAAAAAAATACACCGAAAAATACTTTATCAAATAAGAAATACATTTGGAAATTATTTTGCAACACCAGTAATTATAAATTAGATGGACTTCGTACTGAAAGTAATAAAAAATCTGCCAAATACAAATTCTTTACGAATTTAAAATCGCCTTCGGCGTCGGGCGGTTTCCAAGCAACATGCTTTCGGATTGTTTTAAAATTATTTCGAATTATCAAAGCCCTTCGAACATTACAGCTGAAAATGATCTTATTACAAATGGAATTACACTTAATTTTATTTATTCAAATATAATATAATAATAATAAAATGTTTCAAAATTTAATACTATTATTGGAATTTTATTACAATTAATGAAAAATACATTAATATAATATATTATGTATATATATATATGTACATACTACATTATAAAATTTAAATTTGGAAAAGATTGGCATCGTTTGTATTCTTTTAAGTATTATTCAATCAATAGTACTATGAATTACAATTCCCCCCTCCCCCCCGTCATCCATATACACACATCCTCACCTCTCCATTTAATTTAGCCTCTCTCTCTCTCAGCTCCCTCATGTTGATTTTATCCTATATATATTTTTAAATGGTTTTACTCGGTTTCAATAAATAACAGTAAATAAATTTTTATTTTCTTTTTTTTATATCAGCATGTTTCGTTAAAATTAAAGTAAATACATTTATATGAGATTACTACTCGTAACTAATAATACTACAGATTTCTATTTTTTTTTTTTGTTTTATTTCAAAATAAATAGACAGTTTTATTTATTGAATAAATATATATATTATATTTTTAATTAATAGCGGGTTGGTCTTTTAAAATCTTTTCGTAATTTTTATTAATCGAATTTTTAAGCATAGTTAAGCTGCCATCATCCAGTGAATAAATGGAGCAAAAAGTCCTTTGAAAAGTTTATAAACTAATGAAATAATGTCTCTACTGATGAAAAAAAATGTTGAATTGATAGCCTGGAGCCGTCAAAGTCTCCATGTGGGCGAATAATGAGAGGTCGGCCGATTCAGAGCTGGGCAGCCGACGCCCAACGGAATTAAACCACCAACCAACCCCAGTCAAACTTTGCCTCTTGCATTTTTTTTTCTATATATATATTTCAAAATCGACCTCTCAATTCTAGACTTGTTAATTTTTTTATAATGATTCTTTTCTTCTCAAGTTTTTTATCTTTTTGTTTTTTTTTTCTTTAATTTTCCAAATTATGATTATTGTTTTATGTATTATATATTTATGACTTCTTATATAATAGAAAAATTGTATATCTTTCCATGACAATGTAAATGAAAATTATTAAAAATGTTCGAATAAAAAAAAAAACCTCTGACTTTGTACGTCCTACACAAGGACAATGCCTATCAAGTCGGTTATAATATTAATGGTGAGGTTTTGTATCATCAGTAGAACGGGTCCTCTCAACCTTTACCTTGATTTTCTTGATCGGAGGCGCTATCAAGTAGCTTTTCCCCAAGGTTGTTCCCGGAGGCTGGGTTAACTCCGTCCCATAGACCCCAGCTAGGGAAATTGCCTTGCCAGGCCCGGGACTTGAACCCGGGTCCATGTGAATGTGAGGCAGGTTCGCTACCCACACACCCAATGGCGCCTTCTGTTAATAAGAATAAATGTGGTAAATTTAAATTTTTATAAATATTCAGTGTTTTTTTCATTCCATTGAATAATATTTCAAAAATGCCAGGATAATTTCAAAAGTGCTGAAATGCTTTTAGTACTTGTCCTTTGAGATTAGGACATTACTTCAAACAGCAAGATCATAGAGTTAGTATTGGGAAGTATTGCCACTTTGGACTGAAAAATTCTCTTTAGGTATAGTAGTTGAGTATACACTAATATTTCTACAAAGTTATGAAGTGCGGTTTTGACGACTTGTTTAACATGGGGTCTGTCGTTGTCGTATAACAAGATGACTTGGCCTTGCCGATCGGGTCTTTTCAGTCGCATAGCCTTATTTATGCGGCGTAGTTGGACGATGGAGAGGGTTGCGTTCTTTCCAAGCATTTCCCAGTATATTATGCCTCCCCAGTCCTTCAAAACGCAGATCATGGCTTTTTTGAGTGGAGATCTTGTTGGACTCTCGGCTTCGTCATGTCTCCTGGGGCCACCTACACGTTTCTTTGCTTAACGTAGGTACAGGACGTACAGGCATCAATTCTTATCACTCGTGACGATTCAGTACAAAAAGCGCTGTTTATGATAGATAGGGTACCCTTAAGCCGTTTTTTACAACAGAACTACATTAAAAAATGTATTTGGATTTCATAAGTTATTATTATAGGAATATGCATTGGTCATCAATAAAAAAAACAAATAGAAAATAAAATAAGCTGGAGTGTCTCCACTCGACTATCTCGCAATTTGAATTGGATTAAATAACATAATATATTATATTTAAATTAAATTGAATTAATTATCAATTATAAATTAAAATTAATAAATAAATAATATTTATTAAACCAGCGCATGTTTGGCTTTTTGTTGATGGAACCACGTCAAGTGTTGGCGCGTGAGATTTGCAGTGTTAAAAAATTAATTCTGGTACTTTCAGCAATTCAATCAAGCTGAAATTCTAAATATAGTAGTTTTATACAATTTTTAATCATGTGATAAACTATCAAACATATATCTTTATTTTTACGGTCACTTTAGAGGAAAAAAATCAAAACGTGGTAGGTAAGACCCTCTTCCGGTTGAGCTACATTTCTCAAAAGTTGATAGAAAACTACGAATTTTGAATAATGCCCATGTACCAAATTTCATGATTCGAGGTCAAACTGTTTTTGAGATATCTTGTCTACATACATACACACACACACACACACACAGATATTTTTCTCAACCTTAGTGAAAATGATTCAGGAACCTTCAAAACCTATAAAAACATCAAAATCTCAACATCGAAAATTTTCGTGATCGCAATACTATCTCTGGCGAGATAGTAAAAACGAAAAACAAATGATTTCATAGACGAATACATTAATTTAATATATAATCAGATTTTAAGATTTTATGTGCGATGCTCAAGCCATTACAGTATTTCCCACAAAACTAAATTCTTAATCAATGGGTTATGTTCGCAAAATGCAATCTGAATGATGACAAATTTTAAAAATTTAATGTGATCATCAAGTATTATTCTTTGAGCAAAAAAAAAATCAACAAAACTAAGTAAAAAATTGATATAGGGTGTATATAAATAACATCCATTTCAAAAGTTTCAAAAAAATTTCAAAAATATAATTTATATTGTATTAAATTCCCTTGTAGTTGTAACTGCACAAATAATTACGCCAAACGTTCATGTGACCCAACTAAGAATAAAATTCATGAAATGATAAGGAGAATGATTAAAAAGTTTTTTTTTTTTTTTAATTAATTATATTAAAATTTTAAGTTCGAAGTATTTTATTATTTTTATAGTCTTTTTAGACATATAATTTCTTTGATAGATAACTTAACTAAGAGTAAATATAGATACAATACAATATACATATTATAAAAACTTCTTTTCTCTGCTTTGACTTATTCTCTTTTTGAAAACATCAAATTATTGAAAATTCATTGAATAAATTCTACAACAAATACAAGTTTAGAAAATCTATCGAACAACAAGAATAATATAACAAGAACAGAATGGAAGTACTTGAAAGTTAAGAACAACTTTTTTAATCACATCTTGTTGGTAATCTCTTGAGCGACTTTTCACAATTGAAAATACAAAAATATGTAGGTATTGTATTTTATACATTAAAAAAAATAGGTATATTAATTTAAGATTTCTTTTATTTGTTTCTTTTAAATAAAGAGAAAATAAATAATTACATTAAATAAATGATTTGAAAATATTCAAGTATATTTTTAAAAAATTACTTAATTAATATTTTATATATGAACATCAAATAAACAATTTTTAATTAATTTTCAAACTTTTCCACTCTTGTTTTTTTTTTAAACTTTCATTTATCAAATAATATAATACCAGCTGGTAAGAGCGCCTTCGGCGCTCTTCACAGCTGGACGGGGGCTCCGCCCCCTGTACCCCCGAGTGGTACATCGTATTTGGTTAAAAGTAGTAAAAGGTTTTCATCCATTTTGTTTCAATCAGT
Source organism: Labia minor (assembly GCA_963082975.1). NCBI lineage: Eukaryota > Metazoa > Arthropoda > Insecta > Dermaptera > Spongiphoridae > Labia > Labia minor. The sequence continues at coordinate 5,800,449 of OY720349.1, forward strand.
ATATTACATAAAACATTCATTTCTTTTTGTGTTCTTATTTAAAATATATTTTAATTTAATCAGTAAATTAATTATATATATTATTATTGTATATGTTATATCTATCTATTTATATAGCTCAAAGATAGTCGAAAGTTCTTGGCCACATTTCTCCAAATGTCCCTATCCTGAGCCCTTGTCCTATCTCTCTTACGTCCCTTCCTATGCGTCCATGGTCTTGATTCCCTTTGATAATAATTTTGATGAGATAAGCCTCTTTACTGCATGATAACAGGCGTTTCCCGATTGATACCTCGATTTCAAACCTCCATTAATTTTTCCTCGCTATCTGTAATTGCAATTGCCGAATCTCTTATAATATTTAAGACGTCTGCTTAGCCTAACTTTTCAATTATTTTGTTTAATTGCATTTCGAGTGATTTTTTCCCAATTTGTGTAATCACATACTCACAACATGCAACATATAATTGGTCAAAGAATATGTATATAATATTTATAATTTTTATGTTTTATTTATATTTATAATTTAATTTTGTTTTTGTTTTCTTTTAATAAATAATTCTAATATTAAAAATGTGTAGAGGACGTCTAAAAAATCATATTTTAATTTTTATATAACCAAGAAATCATTTTTCACTCATTTTCAATTGGCGTTTTGATATACAAAATTAAAGATTATATAAATAAGTAATTTTAATTTTGATCTCATAATTGGATTTCCTTTTTCATGTAAGTATATAATTAAGAGTGGAATTACAATATAATCAATAGCTAATATATAATATTAAAAATATATTTACGGATTCGTTCTATAATAAATTGATGATGTCATTTAATTTTTCTACTATGTATCGAATCGAATATAAAGATAAATCTTCTTTTAAACGTTGTGTGAAACAATTTCAAATAATTTAAATGTAAAACTATTAATGAAATAAAAAAAAATCAAATATATGAATATAATATAAATATTTTTAATTTTATTTTAAGAATATATATATCTCACAGGCGGTGGTTGTGAGACGTCATCCATATATTATAAATTTAAATTAAGAAGAACTAATAAAGATGTAGTTTTCCAGAGATGTGGTCAATAAAACTCAATTTTTCTTTATAAATACTATCACAGGTGTGAATTTCAAAAAAATCGTTAGAGCGGTTTTTGAGAACAAAGAAACAGAGAAACAAACAATTTTTACTCTCATAAGAAGATAAGATATGTAGAAGTTACAATATTATTGTATTTCTTAATATTTCAATATTTCTGGCCCAGTTTTAAATTATGATTTTTTATCACCAATATATATATATATATATATATATATTTATAAATCATAATTTAATTATTTTTTATTTAGAAAATAGAAAATTGTATTTCATTCCTATTCAATCAAAGAGAAAATAAAGAAATTTGCTTGTCATATAAAATTACTATTGGTGTAAAAATTAAATATTATTCATTTAATAAAAAATTATATAATAATAAATTAAAAATTAACATATAATAAATAAATAATTCAAAGAGCTAAATAAACTATAAAATTATTAACATTTAATATCAAAATAAAATAGATTTTGATAGTCTCGAGAGATCAAATGAATAGAAAGAAGCCAAACAAATTAAAAATTATATTAGCGGATAAAATAATATAAGAACCATAAATTGAAAATAAATTAAATTATTATAATAATAATTAATAATAAATTATATTATTATACAAATTTCTATATATATATATATTTAGATTCATCAAAAATAAAATTTTATTTAATAAATTATTTATTTAATAATATATTAATATATATATTATAAATATAATATATTTTATAATTTATTTATTTTATTTAATAAATATCTGATTCTTATTATAAAATTATTTTTTTATATAATTATAATAGATTTTATTATAATATAGATAATATTATTTTGTTTTAAATAAAAAGTAAAAGGGGCAATTCCAGTAATGATTATTTTTTTCTAATTATGCGATTCGGTTAAATTTCATGGAAAAACAGAATATAAATAAAAATAGTATTAAAATTTATTTATTTTAATAAAATTTTTTAGTTTCCATTGCAAAGTGAATGTGATCGGTTGAGCTGTGTGTCCGTCCTCCTTGCCAGGTAATTCATTAATAAGTATTTTATTCGTTCTCTTTAATTAGAAGGATTATTTATTTGTTTTCTATCCCCACTTTCCATTAAAATGAATATTTTAGTTAATTATTTATGTTTTTTTTTTTTGATTAAATGATTTGATTTTTACGACTAAACGTTATCTACTTTTGGATCATTGATTTCATTTTTCATTTTTTAATGCTCTCATCATCATCTTTGGAATATATTAATTAATTCATTACAAATATCCATCACCAAAGAGCCAAACATGGTGTGCTGGTTTAATAAATATTATTTATTAATTTTAATTTATAATTTATAATGAATTAAATTTAATTTAAATATAATATATTGTTATTGAATCCAATTCAAATTGCGAGATAGTCGAGTGGAGACACTCCAGCTTATTTCAATACTCGTAATATTTTCTCTTCGATATTTTCGCTTCATCCCCCTACCCCCACTCTCCTTTTATAAATTATAAAATTAAAATCAAACTCTCTCTCTCTAAATATTATTTAATGATTTAATAAAATATTCTTTATTATATTAATAAAAAAAGACTCGAGTATGTGTAATAAATTTAAGAAAAATTAATATTCCCTAAAACAGACCTTATTCCATAGTTAAACCATTACATTCTTACGTTTTTATTTATTATATATTTCAAATGGAATTAATACAAGAGCCACTATATTATTTAAGTTTGAATTTTTCATCTTATTTGCAAGATTTTATTAACATTAATGTTTTAGAGTTTGAAAATTTTAAATAAATTTTATTGTAGGTTCTCCTCTTTTTACATGATCTTTTTTCTTGCCATTAAAATATTTATAAATCTTCAAGTGCTATTTCTATTACTTAATGTTTTTTATTTGGTGCTTATATTGTGTATTTAAATATTTTCATAAACTCTTTCTTATCAAAGTTATAAATGTGTTTTTCTTTTTCTGTTTGAGTTTTAGTTCAATGAGATTAAAGTAATAAGGGTACTTTATTAAACATAAATTATCTCTATGGAGATGGGGAGAGAATTCTTTTTCTGTGGCCCTCCAATCCATTGATGATAAATACGCGTCCCGTATTTATCGATTATCAGGGTTTCCTCATGAATCACTCTCAAAGATACGCTGGTTGCCTCGATGATTCAATCCAAGTCAGGAAGGATTGAAAATCAATGAGTAGCAGGAATGCCCAGTCAAATCACGGGACAGTCCGAAATACCAGACCAAAAGTCAACAATAAAAAATAAGCCAGTTCCGGGTAATGGTCATCAGAGACATGACTAATATATAATAAACATTTACATTCATTCCGAAAATAATAATATATGTTAAATAATATTAATTTTATCACTTAATTTAAACAATTAATTACAATTACAATTAATAATCTTAATCTTAAATTATTTTTCAAAGGGCAAGAAATAAAATAAATTTAAATAAGGTTCTAGGTGGAATTTATCATATTTTGATGCTTTTTGATTTATAAATAATTATTTCTTATCTTATTATACTAGCAAAAATTGTATATATATTTTTGAAATATTAAACCGCATGAAGAATTTTTTTTAAATTCACACCATAGATAATCTTTATAAAGAAAAATCGATCTGTATTGGTTTCAGCATCGGAAAAAATCATCTTTATTAGTTTTTTCTTAATTTAAAATAGGAAATTTCAATAACGTCAACAACTACGTCAAACAGCTTAAATACAAAATATTATAAATAAAAATAAAATCAAATTACGAAATATATATTATGTTATATATCCACAAGTCATACTTTTCTGTTCATTAATAAGTACGTTTAAGGGGTGTAAGTTTTATGAATTTTTTTTTTTAATTTGTGTTCTTTTAAATTATTTCAACGTCGGCTCAGTGAACCAGTTACTAAAAAAACAACACTTTTAGATATATTGTCAAATTTAATTTGAACTTTTCAAGTTGAAAGTTTAATTGGATAAATAATTCTGTTTTATATTTAAATTAAAAAGAAAAAAAAACTCAGATTATTTGATTATATTTATTATTTATTATATGTTTGATAATTTTTCACATTTAAATATAATATATGTTATTTAATCCAATTCAAATTTGCGAGATAGTCGAGTGGAGACACCCCAGCTAATTTTTAAGTAAAATGATCAATTAAAATGTGAAAAATTATCTTTATTTTTACGGTCACTTTAGAGGAAAAAAAATAAAAACGTTGTAGGTAATGACCCTCTTCCGGTTGAGCTACATTTCTCAAAAGTTGATAGAAAACTACGAATTTTGAATAATGGCCATGTACCAAATTTTATTATTCTAGCTCAAACCGTTTTTCAGTTATCTTGTCTACATACACACATACATACACACACACTCACACAGACATTTTTCTTAACCTTACAGTTAGTGAAAATGATTCAGGAACCTTCAAAACGTATAAAAACATCAAAATCTCAACATCGAAAATTGTCGTGATCGCAATACTATCTCTGGCGCCAGAGATAGTAAAAAAGATGGCTAAAAAGGAGAATCAATAAAGGGGGAGTATTGCATAGTCATCACCCTTTTAGGTAGATAGTAGGCTTCCACTTGTACCTAATGGTGTAATACAAGTTTAATGTGTAATTAGAAATTCTAAGTTACCAATTCGGATAGGATTGTTTTCAAACAGAATGCTTTCGATATTCATCCTGCTTCGTGGGCGCATTTAATAGTATAATTAGCTTCGTAATAGAATTCCAAGCACAAACTAATTCCTCTATCGTTTCGTTTAACAATACATAGATAGATCTTCTTCCTTACACCTTTCACCATGTTTTCTATTAATTGTGGAAAAAATGTTTGCGAAAATAAAAAAATAACTAAAAGCAATTCATTTATGATTCTATTGAGATTTAAAAGCAAAATTGTTTCACGGATAATAAAAATCCTTTAAAACCATTCTAATTCTAATTTAGTTACTTTTTCTCTCTGGCCAATCGATAAACAAAAAAAAAATAATGTTTTTTTTTTCTATTAACAAGTAAACGCAATCAACATTATCCTCGAAGTATATATATACATTTTATAAATATATATTATATTTTTCATATTATTATCAATATTATTATTTTTCATATTTCACGTTTATTTATTTATTATTTATTTATTTAATTAAAGCTTTTGTGGTTATTTTGATAATTATTAAGGGAAAAATTAAAAGACCACATTGTTTGTATAAAATTATTTATTAAATTAAAATATAATATAATAAATAATATAATAAAAATAAATTAAAATATAATATAATAAATAATATAATAAATTAAAATATAATATAATAAATAATATAATAAAAATAAATTAAAATATAATATAATAAATAATAATTTTATACAAACAATGTGGTCTTTTAATAAAAATTCCCTTAATAATTATTTCAACAATTCAAAATAATAGAATAATTTCCCTGTTACAGTACATTATGAAATCATCATTGAATATGGTATAAATATTTTTTTAACCCCTAAAATACCACTTATTACACTCTCCAATACTTAAAAATCAAAATATTCTATAGGTAGATAGGTATTGTAAATAGGTAAATAGGTAGATACTAAGAAATTTAACTCCCACCTATTGCAACATCTACTCACCTCTGTCAGGAGTTGAAATAAATATTTTTTCCTTTTTTTTAAAAAAAAACAAAGTTATTTTGATTTAATTTTTTAATGGTTTCTATAAGATATTTTTTGTGATATTAAAATATAAATAAATATTTTTTTATTATATATTTGATATATAGGAGGTGTGTCTAACAAGTTCGGTGAATGTGGTATGATAAAAACATAAAAAGAGAATGTTAATTGTAAATACGTTTATTAACCTTCAAAATACTCTCCATTTGCCACAACCCACTTCTGACAACGTTCTAATAACGCTTGAAAACTGTTGGAGAAATGTTGATGTGGACTCGTTCTCAGAATAGTCGTCATAACGTTCAGGTGGGCAATACACAAGCAGGACACCAGAAAACAGTACTTACTGTGTCTTTGCTAATATCCAATTCTTCGGCTATTAGTCGCAGAGTCAATCGTCGATCTTTTGTTAGCGTCTCTCGTACTCGTTCAGTATTTTATGGTGTCCTGCTTGTGGATTGCCCGCCTGAACGTTGTGACGATTATTCTGAGAACACTTCCACATCAAGACTTCTCCAAAAGTTTTCAAGCGTTATATGAACGTTATCAGAAGTGGGTTGTGGCTAGTGGAGAGTATTTTGAAGGTTAATAAAGGAATAATTTACAATTAACATTTTAAGTTTTTATCATACCATTCACCGTACTTTTTAGACACATCTCGTATATATATATATAGCATTTATAAATAAATTTTTATCTCGTAAATTAGAGAAGAATATTGCATAAGGAAAGTAATTAAAAAAGGAATCCACTGTCAAAGTTTCATCCAAATCTCTGAAACTTCCCGGTTTGTAAACAATTACTATTATTTTATTCATAAATACTTGTTTGATTCGATTTTTGAGAAAAGCATCAATTAATACTTTTTTCGATTATGATTCATGAAGTGTTGTAAATAAAATATCTTCATTGTATCATATTAGTAGAACTTATCGATACACTAATTAAACAATACCACCCTTACTATCGTCGGTCGGTAAAAATATGATCTCCAGTTTTTTTTCTCTACTATGTATTGTACATTGCTAAATTTTTAGTAAAACTTTCAAAAAATAGGATTATTTCTTTTGTTATATAATATTATTTTAAGATTCTTCCAATTAAGAAACAAGTTGAAGGCAAAAGAGGTTCAAAAGAAATTTCTAAATAATTATTTAAAAGTCACAAAGTTATTTGAAAAAAATATCAACTTTTTGCATAACTAAAAAGAACCATTCTTCATTATTTAAGATCTTATATAAAAAGTTAAAAAAAAAAAATTAACAAAAAGGTTTATCATTAATATAGGTTTCTATTAAAAAAAACAAACTGAAATTCATACAAGTTGATCATAATTATAATCAATTCATCATAATTGTATATTTTAATATAAGAAAAAAAAAATTAAAAATATTAACATAAAAGATTTGTTTAAAAATAATAAAATAATTCTAAATTAATTTTTTTAAAAATTTCAAATGTTTTCAATCAACTAATATTTAGTATAATGACGGAAAAAATGTAACCGCCAAAATGGCGCTGTTGTCGAGAAGACGCATTACCATTGCCCGATAACAGCGCCACCCTGAAGTTGATTTCTTTTTCGTCACTGTACATACTATTGTATTATTAAGTGTATAAAAGTGTAGTTTGTTTAACTACACCAATTATGATACAATTAATAGGTAGAACTTTTTATTATGAATAATTTAAACATTCCTGATATTTGCAAATATTTAGTATAACTACTAAGTATGTAGTTGAACATGTTTAAAACACAATCTTAAATAATAAAGTTGTCATATTTATTTATATGATATATTTACCCAATATTTCCTACAGAAAAATTATATTTAATAAAATATTTCTAATTTCACATACCAAATTCACTTTTTATTTTGATAAAGAATTTCTTAGTGAAACAAACATAATTGGATTCCATGGATTTATTTAATTTTATCTAAATGGCCACATAAACCAAAATATATTTCGCTGTTTTCTTTTCTAATGTTATTATAAGATTCTTGTTTTGGCCATACTCATATATATCCTGGTTTTTATTTTTATTTTATATACGAAATAAATTTAAAAAAAAAATTGTAAAATAATTTTTTGTGTTATTTTATTTTTGTTTTCTTGCGATAAAAACATTCTTGATATGTTCCAATTTCATATTCAATTACTCCTTTCAACAAAATTCTATATTATATTCTATTATATATATATATATTTAAATAATTTAATTTACCAAACTAATTTCCTATAGTATTATAATGATTAAATAAAGTTAATGAGTTTAAAATTAATTTTAAAATAGGTATAATCAGTTGATAACGTTAGGCAGTCAAAATAATCAGCTGATTAATAATTAATGTTCCACATTGGATGCCAATATAGTAGTTGGTTAAAATTTAGAGGCACACTTAAGGAGCCAATTGTAAAAGTAGGATAATAATTAAAATATTGATGATAACATATATATTTATATATGTAAATGAATAATAAAATAAACACAAAAAATAGAATTTGTTAAATAATACAAAATAAGCTAAATAAGAGTTAGAATTGGTTTACAACAAAGAAATAATAGGGGATCACACTTAAATGTTATCAGTGTAAGGATCTGATCACGAATCTTGCTTTTGGCGGGAGAGTGGGCCGGTCAACGCATTTTTGGGAATCCCTCCATGGTTCTGGGTTGCCCCACAGGGCAGCACCTCACGGAATCCAAACCCATCGGAAGAATTATCGAAATTTAAAAATCAAAATTAATTAATTAAGTTTTTCCCGTTACACAGGTTATTTAAAATTTTTTTTAACTTCACTCAATCTAACATTTACCCATTTATTAGAGAGACTAATTTTTTCTTAATAAATTCAAAATATTAAATTTATTGGAATGTGTGTCTGTTGATTAAAAAAAAACTAACTTAATCATTATATAGAAGGGCTTTATTAATTTTTTTTTCTTTTTCTGGCCCAATTTACATATCATTATTAAAGAAACGATAATAATTATTATGATTTTTTTAGTCAAGTTGGGGTGATTTCAGCCATTTATCAGAGTGGTGTGTGTGGCCTGTTTATTATACCACTTTAAATTATTGTTATGATTTGCTATCATGCCAAAAATCGACCTTTTGAGGGAAATTTCCTTATTTGGCTTTTGGCCATAATATTCTCACTTTTAGGTATTCTCTCTCAATATTTAAAATTTATATGAAATTAGAGGGGAAAAAAAATGAAAATTTTTTTATAATTTTCTCGTTGAATTATAATCAAATACATTTTATATTTTATAATTAAAATTTAATATATTGCATATTATATTCAATTCAAGAAGTTCCTTTTCTTTAATTCCATTATTATTATTATTATTATTATTATTTTTACTTTTTCTTCTTGTTTTTTTTTATTTATTAAACTTTACAAAAATGTTTTGTTTTTTTTAATTTTTTTTCCTGTTAAAAAAAAAATATATTTTAATACGAATGTTACAATAAAATTTATTTTTTAATATTTTTAAATTATGTAATAAATTCGTGTCAAGTGAGAGTTTCTAGCCAGCTTCAATTCATACTTTTTTTCAAACATTTTATATACACTTGTTATAATTTGTTTGATATTCGTTATTAAGAAAAGAATAATTAACTAAAAGCAAAAGAGAGAATTAGAAACGGTGACGGTGGGGGTGAGAAATTTAACTACTGTTTTCTTTTCTCTTTATAGAATACTTATCCGAATTATATATACTCTTTTGTATAATATATAATTACATATTTTCAATAAATTTTACACATGTTGTTAAAAAACAACAATTTCTTACAATTTTATTTATTATTTATTTTTAGTAAAATATTATATATATATTTATTTCCTTTTTATGTTTTTAGTATATTTTCAAGAGTAATTCCATTTAATTTCTATGCTAGGCTCGGTTTGAATTCATTTATAAAATATTAACCAGTTCAATATGGTTAGGGTGACCATATTTCGAAAACACCAAACCGGGACAAACGGTTTACCTTTTTTTTTTAGAACCAAATTAAGAAAATTTAGAAAAAAAGTCGGAAATGTTTAAGAGCTTAGTCCAGAAAATGTTTTACCTTTTTTTTTCTTTTAGAACCATTTTGAAAAAATTTTGAAAAAATAGTACGAAATGTCCTTAATATTTGAAAAACGGGACAATAGGCTGTCCCGAAGACATTTTTGAGGACGCCAGGACAGAGCACCTAAATATGGTCCTATCGGGGTTTATAGCCATTATTATTTATAAATAAAAAAAAAATGTATACTAATTAACTACATTACTATTAAATAATGCAATAATTTGTATCTCGAAAGTCCTGAAAAAAGAAAAGATGATGACTACAAACAATATTTTTTAATTATATTTAATTTTAATTATTTTTGTGATCTTTGGTGTTGTTAGTCTAATTTTAATATTAAATTATTAAACTTAATGAGATTTGATCTTTGATTTTTCAACAAATCAAGACTATATATATAAATTATCATTAAATCAAGTATAAAAATTTATATAATTATGTAAATTAGTAAAATATAAATATATTTTTAATAATTATATTTATAATCCTACATATATCTACGGATCTATAGATCTAAGTATACAGTCGTTAGCCCCCTATCACTAAACATAAATATGAAGAGGTTTTTATTTTAAAATTTGCGCTATTAACTATGGTTATGTAATCGTTTGTTGAATGGTTGTATAATCACTATAGAATACTTAGGCAAATAACTATTACAGGGGGCCAATAACTGTATTTTTTAGGATTTTTGCGTGCTTATTGAAAATGTCATGAGAAAATGATTTTTTTTATTCATCAAATGCACATAGTATTTATGTTCTGCAAACCTAATTTGACACAGATTGTTCCGCAATTTGCCTAGATATGCATTAAGGACTGCTAGGAATTGCTTAAGGGGGCCAACGACTCTATGCTTTACCCTACTTTTACCTTTACTTTTTATGTCATTATATATTTCAATAAAATCTTTAATAAAACAAAAGTAAAAATTTGATTAGTAATAAACACATAATTACTTAATTATTACCAATTCTGAATGACCGGATTAATATCCCAAGAGAATTTAGATTTTTTTCCTTTATTATTTTCTAAATTCTTTTATTTTATTTGAATATTAAATAAATCGAAATATTAATTATCAAAATGATTAATTTTAATTATTCCTTTTAAAGATTAATATTTTAATTATCAAATTAATATCTTCATAATTAATTCTATATAATTTTTGTTGATATATTGTTTGTGTTATCTTGTGGCAATTGCTTTTCTCAAAAATCAATAAATGGCTTAATATACATATTTAAACATAGGCTTTACGTGATTTTACTATCAAGTTTTCTCGAAAACTATTTAATCCCATCTTACGTGATACATAGACAAACGTTTTGAGTTCAAGAGATAAAATAAATGGTGTGGTTAAAGGATGAGGGAAGGACTAAACAGAATTAGAAGATTGGGATATATTAGATGTAGATCTTATTGCTTGCTTGCTATTTTACTATTATATACAAAAAAAAAAAAAAAAAAAAAAAAAATACCTCTGACTTTGTGCAATCTACGCAAGGACAATGCCTATCAAGCCGGTTATATCAATGAGGTGTCCTATGATCAGTAGAACGGGTCCTCTCCACCTTTACCTTGATTTTCTTGATCGGAGGCGCTATCAAGTAGCTTTTCCTCAATGTTGTTCCCGGAGGCTGGGTTGATTACGTCCCATAAATCCCAGCTAGAGAAATTCTCTTGCCAGGAACCCGGGACCATGTGAATGTGAGGCAGGTTTGCTACCCACACACCCAATGACGCCTTAGTATTATATACAGTAGTATATATAAATTTTAATTTTGATATTTTCAACTTTTGAATAAACGTCATTTATTTACAATAATTAGAATAATATAATTTAAAACATTCAAAAATTTTTGAAATCTTCTCAAACCAATGCATTTCTATTTTGAACCAAGCTTATTATCAAAAATGTGTTGTTTTTTTTTGTCTGAAGAAAGTGTAATAAAAATAAACATTTTATCTATGTTTTTAAATAATTTAACACGTTCCTTCCGCTTTGCACCACCGGTGGCTCATGCCGCCACATAAAATAAATAGACAAATTATAGAGCCGGCGGGAACGTGTTAAACAAAACAGTGAACATAATTAATACCATTCAATGTCGTTCAAATTTCTAAACCGAGACGACCATTTTTATTTTAACTTTTGTATTATTCTACATTCAAAAGGCAATTTAATTTATAAGTTAATGATATTGAAACAGAAGCTGTATGGAAAATTGAGAATTTGTTTTTAATTAAGTGGATCAATATATATTTTTGCATTGATAATCCAATTCGATGGTGATTTCAATCGAAATGGAAAAGATATTTTGAAAAAATTGATTGAAACATATACAAAAAATCTGGACTGTCTCCACTCGACTATCTCGCAAATTTGAATTGGAATAATTAACATATAATATATTTAAATTAATTTATAAATTAAAATTAATAAATAATATTTATTAAATCAGTGCGTGTTTGGCTCTTTCATGATGGCACCACGTCACGTGCTGGCGCGTGATTGCCAGTCAACGTTTTAAAAAATTAATACCGGTACATTCAGCGATTCAATCAAGCTGAAATTCTATATATAACAGTTTTATGCAATTTCTATTCATGTGAAAAACTATCAAACCTATATCTTTATTTTTACGGTCAGTTTAGTGGAAAAATAATGAAAACGTGGTAGGTAATGACTCTCTTCCGGTTACCAAATTGCATTATTCTAGTTCAAACAGTTTTACCGTAAGAAAAATGATCAAAAATATTAAAAAAGAGGTAAGAATTTCTATATACATCTACAGTATCTCGCTACTTTAAATTTGCTGGAGTGTCTCCACTCGACTATCTCGCAATTTGAATTATATATCTTATATTTAAATTAAATTTAATTAATAATAAATTATAAATTAAAATTAATATATAATATTTATTAAACCAGCGCATGTTTGGCTCTTTGTTGATGGCACCACGTCACGTGTTGGAGCGTGAAATTTGCAGTGTTTAAAAATTAATTCCGGTACTTTCAGCGATTCAATCAAGCTGAAATTCTATATATAGCAGTTTTATACAATTTTTAATCATGTGAAAAATTATCAAACATATATCTTTATTATAACGGTCACTTTAGAGGAAAAAAATCAAAACGTTGTAGGTAATGACCCACTTCCGGATGAGCTACATTTCTTAAAAGTTGATAGAAAACTACGAATTTTGAATAATGCTCATGTACTAAATCTTATGATTCTAGCTCAAACCGTTTTTGCTTAATCTTGTCTACATACATTCACACATACACAAACACACACAGACATGTTTCTCAACCTTAGTGAAAATGATTTAGAAACTTTCAAAACGTATAAAAACATCAAAATCTTAACATCGAAAATTTTCGTGATCGCATTTCTATATCTGGCGAGATAGTAAAAATTTACAAAAATAAAATAATCCAAAAAAAAAAAAAAAGAAAAATCATTCAAAATATTAAAAAAGAGGTGAGAATTTCTAAATAAGTACATCTACAGTATCTGATGCATTAACCAGCATCTCGCTACTTTAAAAAATATTATAGAAATAAATAATAATCTTTTTTCTAGGCAGTTTATATTTCATTTATAACACTGTTTTTCTAAGCGAAGACTTTTTGGATATTAATACAATATTACAACTTTATTTTCATTTAATAAGTACATATATATAATATTTTATATTTTAATAATAACGGATTTTAATGCCGTCCTGGTTCACGCTATCAAAAATATTAAAAGCGTAAAAATTTAATAAATATAGTGTGAAAATTGATTTAATTATTATTAAATCTTATTATAAATATATTTTCATTTAAAGATATTTAATAAGAATATAAATAAATTTTTAAATATTTTTTTTCGAATAGTGATATTAAAAAATAAAATTATCTAGAGAAAATAAATGAGCTTCTTTAATACGATTCGGGCAATTCTTTTTCCATTGGGCGATAAGCTTCTCGGCCAATTCATTGGAAATTGATAACAAAAATAAAACTTTTTATTTTTATTATAATTTAGTTTCCATTGCACAGTGAATAAGACAACACGCTTGGGTTAGCATTACCAGGTAATTAATAAATATTTAAATACTCATTTAATTATTAATTATTATTATTATTATTATTATTTATAACAATTTTAATATTTTAATGCACTCATTATGAATATTATAAATTAATTATTACATATATATATTATTTTTAACTTTTCAAAAATGTTGCTTACAAGTTCTATTATATTTTAAGAATATCGTTAATCTTCAAGTTATTTATGATTTTTGTTCTATCGATTGAGAAATAAGAAATAAATTCAACTTACGAGGGCGGTCTGAAAAGTTTCCGACCTGACCAACAAAAACGATGTTTTTCAATTTTTTTTTGTTTTATTTTTCAAAATTCAAGATCGCTGAGACCTGTACGATGTCAGCTGAACGTGTGCGAAATATTTTGCAAAACCATTTGAATATGAAAAGCTGTGTGCAACTTGGGAGCCGCACGTTAGACCAAAAATTGCTTCGAAAAAACATTTTTACCGACAATTTGGCGCTGTAGGCGTAATCCAAACGAATTTTTGCGTCGATTCATAACTGTTGATGAGACTTAAATTAAATGAAATCAAATTTAATTAATTAATTAATTAAATTAATTAGGGCACTGTTATGAGCAATGTATCAGTGTTGATCGAGATTATGTTGAAAAATATAGCAAAAAAAAATTAAAAAACATCGTTTTTCTTGACCAGGTCGGAAACTTTTCAGTACCCTCGTAAGTTGAATTTATTTCTTATTTCTCAATCGATTGGATAACACCAGTTATAGGATGCTTGTTTTATTTTATTATTAACGTTTACTCACATTAAATATTAAATAATATTCATTTTAATGTAAAAAGTGTTAAATTTTTTATTAAAATTTACGAATTTCTAAATGTGAATAGTATTGTACATTCAATCTTAGTATTTTTAATTATTATAATATATTATTATAAATTATTAATTTAAAGATCGAGAAAAAAACATTCATGTATACTATCTATTAAAAATATTCTTAATTATTTAAATATTTTTCAAACTTGTATTAATTTATGAGCATAAATGTTTTGAGAAACCATAATATTAAATAACTATTTATTTTTATATTATATGTATATAAAGAATATAGGAAAGGATATGGGATTGAATAAGTAAAACAAAATAAATTCATAAATTTCATTATTTAATATTTAATAATTAATATTAATGAATATATACATTAAAAATATTAAATACAATCGTCTTTTTTTAAATAAAACATCAATTTTACATTTATATAATATACAAACATACAATATTAATTTATTTAATTTTTTACATTAAAAGAATATTTTGAATTATTAAAAACTATATATGTAGATATATATAAATATAAATTATTAATATTGCTATTTTAAAATATAAATCTTAAATATTAAAATAACTTAAACATTTATAACAATCATAAGAAATATTTACAATAATAATACAATTAATAAGGCAAATAACATGAACCTTTTGCAATATCAAAATGCCCTCTCGTATTAAATTTAAAACTTTCGATTGTACTTGCACAAGGTAACAATTCTTTTAAATTGCGACCCTCATCTTGAGGATACAAATTAGTTGGCCAGTCATAATCATTATCATAATTTCTCAAAATATTTTGTTGAATGTTCAATGTATGAAGACGCAACTTATTTTTCATTTCCATAAAATTAATTTTTATCTTTGTGTTATCAAGAATTAATAGATATAATGTTTTACATTTATAAATGTATTGAAGTGCTTCATTACTTATTAATATACATCCAAACAAAGATAAAATATTTAATTTTTCTATTTTATGGATATCCTCTAGATCACTGCATTCTAATGAATAACAGTATTCTAATCGAAGATGTGTTAAATTTTCAAAATGATGAAGCTTTTTCAAGGCATTTTTCTGGACATTTTTGCAATGAAATATTTTCAAAGTTGTTAATGGTAACCTTTTTTTAATAAACACTTTAACAAGTGTTTTTTCAAATGATTCAATATGCCAAAGCATTAATTTTTTCAATTTACCTAGTGGTGCAATTTCAAAATACCTCCTGAGAATTATTTCTGGACCATTGTATGCAATCTGTAAATGTTCTAAATTTTCTAATTTAGACAAATAAAATGGCCAGGTTTTATTCTTATCATTAAAAGCAATTTCCAATTGTGTTAATTTAGAGAAGTTAACTATGGGTTCCAATGATTTACCTCTTTTTATATTAGTTACCACAAAATTTAATGATACAAGTTGTTTGTTAATTTTCATAAATAATTGATTAGTTAATAAACTTTCTTTGGCTGAAAGAGTTAACTTTTTTAAATTTGGAAAAAAATAATGAATAGCCCATAGAAAAATCTCCTTATTTGGTAAATACCCACATAAAATAATTTCTTCTACATGATTGAAAATAGGACAAGTTGGCAATTTACCTTTTTCTATACGACATTTTAATTTAATTAAAAGATTTCGTATTATTTTTAAATGTTTTGGTGAGAAATTTTGAAAAATCACTTTTTTTAACCTTGGCAAAGGGTAATTTTTTATAAACAAGATTAAAAATGCATAATTCAACTCACATATATAAACAGTTTCTATTAGAAAATAGAATGTTTCAAAAAACTCTCCAGCGTAGAAGGGATTCGCACCGCTGAATAATATTCCATTTAATGAAGACACAATCCCAGAATTCACAATCACACGGGAATAGTATGGATCTTCATTAAAAGCAAGCAAATGTTGTACTGTTGAATATTTCAGAATATTCCCGACTAATTCTTGCGATAATCTCTTCATCTGTTGACCTAATTCTAGATCACCACTAGAATTAACAGTTGTTTCATTTACACAGTGGTAGGTTTTCAACTTTTTGGATGCCATGATTAAAACACTAGAAATCAAATCACAAACAAAACAAATTGCAAAGTACACACAGTTAGCAAGAGTGCTGCTAATGTTGACCAGATGAGATTCAGAGAGCAAATGATACCTGAACGAAATTGAGGGTGCCGTTTAAGTCGAAAAAAGGTGTGTCAAATCGCGCAACCAATCAGAAGAACCCTTAAGTAAAAATAAGAAGAGGGGACTTCGAACCTTTTTTCTACCTTCCTATTATATTATTTCCATATTTTGATTTTATTATTTTTTCACAATCTCTCTTTATAAAGATGAAAGTATAATTTTAAAATAATTTTAAAAGTAATCATTAAAAAGTCAGAAATTATAATTTAAAAAAATCAAAATTTTTCATGAAATAGCCTTTTTATCTATGTTTAAAAAATTTACTTAATATTTTTAAATTAAATTAATTAATTAATTAAATTAATTAGAACACCGTTATGAGAAATGGATCAGTGTTGATGGAGATTATGTTGAAAAATATAGCAAAAATAAAAATTAAAAAACATCGTTTTTCTTGACCAGGTCGGAAACTTTTTAGACACCCTCGTAAGTTGAATTTATTTCTTATTTCTCAATCGATTGGATAACACCAGTTATAGGATGCTTGTTTTATTTTATTATTAACGTTTACTCACATTAAATATTAAATAATATCCATTTTAATGTATAAAGTGTTAAATTTTTTTTTAAAAATTACGAGAATTTCTAAATGTGAATATATTCTACGTTCACAATCGAAATTAATTTTTGATAATATTGAAAAAAACCTAAATATTAGCTAATTAACGATAGATTTATTTACTTTTTTTTTATCTCCATATTCAGTGAAAAGAAGAAATTTTTGATTTTGATTTTAATTTAATAATTATTTTTATATTCCCGAAAATAAATATATATGTAATGTATTATATTGACAACACTTGTGGTATTTATTGAATTTTATATTATAAATGAATAAATATTGAAGGTGTAATTAAATTTTAATTTAGATGATTGATTATTCACATGTTTTTTTTATTAAATTATCTAATTATCTATTAGAATTCTTGAAAAATAATTAATAAAATATAATAAATTATTATAACTTTGGTGGTTAAGTTTATTCATAGTGGAATTTTGGAAATAACACCACATATTATTATTTTATTGTAATTTTATTTAAAAAATAAGCTGGAGTGTCTCAACTCGACTATCTCGCAATTTAAATTGAATTAAATAACATAATATATTATATTTCAATTAAATTAAATCAATTATAAATTATATATTATATTATAATATTTTTCCTGATACATTCACCGTGTATATAACATATAGAGATTATTTATTCCATTAGATTGAGGACTATTTATTACTAATTCAATTAATAAATATCTAATCGTTATTTGAAATTTATTTAATTATAATTTTCAAATCTTCAAAAACGTTTGGCGCATTTAGTTTTTTATTTGCTTTCTATATTAATTCTATACAATTAAATTCCTTTATAGAGGTATAATTTATAAAAATACATTCATACCACACTAAAAGACTCATTAACAAGTAACATCAAATTTCTTTTGATATAATCAACTGTTTTGACTTTGATAGATAATATGTAAATTTAAGAAAATAATCATTCTTTTAAAATTTGTTACATACTTTGATATAAAAATATTACTTTGAAAAATATTAATATCTTATCTCTTATTGCATAATAAAAAAAAATTATCAGTTTATGTGTTTAATAAAATTTTTATTATTACAAAATTTTGACTTGAATATTCATGAAATTAATTAATATAACTAAATTCGCCCAATTCGTTTTTCGTTGCATATGAAGAAATTCATCCATAAACTTTGTCAGGCTTATAGAAAAATTATTTTATTCTTTTTAGCCCACGAGAAAAAAGTTATTTTAAATTAAAAATTCTATTTTGTTTGTTTTTGTTTACAACAAAAGGCCCTTTTTATACCTGACCTTTCACAAAAGATAATACGGATGTCATGTCCAAGTTCAAAAAAAAAAAACTATTTCCAGAGTACATATTAGGTTGTAACAATAGAGTTGGTATATAAGAATTTATTATTACAAAAATTCTATTGAAAATATAAATTCTGTTATTTTTATCTTTGAGTCTTTTATAAAAAAATTTCTTTTAAATGAAAAATTGTATTTTGTTTACTTGAAAAGGAGAGACAATAATAATCCAACAAAAAGGATCTGTTGAGGGGTCAAAACATTATTTTAAATTAAAAATTCTATTTTGTTTGTTTTTGTTTACAACAAAAGGCCCTTTTTATTCCTGACCTTTCACAAAAGATAATACGGATGTGTAGGATCTAGAGGTTTTGTTAATAAAAGATATATTGTATTTTTAAATATAAGAATATTTATTATATATGATAATATATATACAGATGAACATAGAGGTGAGTGAGTATTCTGCTTGCGGTGTTAATCGCTCAGCATTTAGATATAAAGTGTGTGTCGTTACCTTGATTTGTAGATCAGCTGTTCAAAGCTAGTAGAGTGCTTTGAAGTAATGACGCCAGGAGGGGTTATCTTCATATTAATATATGAGACTAATTTTAAAAATACAACACGCCCCCTTAAAATTAGTCGATATTGAATTTAATGTAAATCGTTCAGACCTTTCGAACAAAATTCATGCTTCGTTAAAGGAAATCCTTTCGTTAATACATCAGCGAACATTTCTTCTGTTGGCTTATACTTTACTTTAATATCGCAGTCATTATTCTTTTATTTTAAATAAATCTGAGAGTTTATATTTTTTTTTTTAAATTTTCAATAATTTTCATATTATTTTATACTAAGATCAGATCGTCCACGTACAAGGCTAAAATTGTAACGTTTTTTTTTATTTTTTAAATATAAACATTTATTTTTATTTTAAGAAAAAACTTTCATTCAGTATTAATTTTCTCCTTGGAAATTTTATTATTAAATATTTATTTTTATTTTAAAAACTTTCCTTCAGGATTAAAAACTCTCCTTGGAAATTTTATTATTAAATATTTATTATTATTTTTCAGGAATTTCTATATATATATTTCTTCCTTTATTTCTCAATTTAGATAAGCATTTATAAAAATCTATTTTCAATCGATGACGTTTTTTTTATTTAACCTTTGGTCGATCAATCAACTCCCATGTGTGATTTTTGTTCATTTCATTAATTTCTGTTTTAATTTGCCTTTTTTCCATTTATACTTGTTTGGGCCTTCTAATGCATCTTGAAGTATTAAATTTTATATATCTGGACTTTCAAGGCTTTCCTCGTCTTGAGTATTTTTATTCTTGGGATTTTTTGTTTTTATATAATTATATACCTTTTTTGGTCTCCCTTTTATATTTGTTTTAATAAATTTCGGCCTTCCTGGACCTTTTTTCATAATTATTTCATCATCTGAATTTTCTTCATTTTCATTTTCACCTTTTTCAAGTTTTTCATCATCTTCAAGATTTTCATTTTCGTTTTCATCTTGAATTTCATTTTTATTTTCATTGAACAGGTTATAGAGATTTACAGAATTTTCTTCAAGTATTATATTTCTTCATTTTTAGCAGTGGATTCAGATATAGGATTTATCATGTATAAACCATCTTTCTTGAATGTACTAATAATGGTTTCTCCTTTTTCATTCTTTATAACTGCTTTTGAATGAATAAAAAATATTTTCTTTCTTTTAGATGTGGTTTTTGAAATGGATATAAGATTTCATTTTAAATTCGGTACATATAAAACATTTTCTAACTCTATTTCAGTTATTTTATTATTATATTTTATTTTAAAATAAACGTTTCCGATTCCTTTTACTTCTGTGCAATCATTATTTGCTAATCTTACCTTTTGATCAGATTTCTTGAAATTTTTAAATTTTTTTCTATCATTACACATATGTGATGTCGCTCCACTGTCGAGGCACCATGAATCATTCGAATCGTTGTTCTCAATGTAGTTTGCAGCAAACATTGACTCTTTGCTTTTTATATTATCTCGTTGATTTTTTTGTTCATTATTTTTCTTATTAAAACATTGAGATGCTTTATGCCCGACTCGATGACAATAATTACATTTAAATCTGAAAAAATATTTATTTTCATTATTTTTATATTTAAAATCTGGTTTGCCTTTTATTGAATTGTTAACTGTGTAATTTTTCATATTAAATGCAACCTGAACTTCAGGCGTATTATTTCGTTTCTTGGAATTTGCTTCTTCCAATAATTTTATTTTTAGGTTCCCTGGGTCAGGTAATATATCACGTGTTTCTATTGCACATCTAAAATTTTCGTAACTTGTTGGAATGCTATAAAGTAAAATAATCGTTAATAAATCATTTTGTATTTCAAGATCCATTTCTTTGAGCTTATCTATAATATTAAAAAATTCATTTAAATGCTCAGACATGCAATCATCTTCGTTCATCTTTTTAAAAATTAATTGTTTTAACAAGGTTGCCTTTTTAGCTGGACCTTTAGATAAATAAATATCTTGTAGTTTTTTCCATACCTGATTTGCAGTCTTGCATCGTTTAACATGAATCAGCTCCGGTGGGCTTATAGCTAATATCAGCTCAGCTTTCGCTTTTTGATTGTTAATTAAAATTTCCTCACTTGCACCTTCAGTCTTTACAGATCCTGATACATATTTCCAGAGATTATTCTTCACGAGAATTGCTTCCATGTGAATTCTCCATGTATCATAATTATCCTTCGATAATTTTTCAATGTAACCTTGACTTGCTGCCATCTTGAGAATTTTATCTCTTCTTCAAATATTTAACTCTTTTTATTAACAATTTCAATAGATCACTTAATAAGCGCACTGCACTGGGCCCATAACCTTTGTAGGATCTAGAGGTTTTGTTAATAAAAGATATATTGTATTTTTAAATATAAGAATATTTATTATATATGATAATATATACAGATGAACATAGAGGTGAGTGAGTATTCTGCTTGCGGTGTTAATCGCTCAGCATTTAGATATAAAGTATGTGTCGTTTGACCTTGATTTGTAGATCAGCTGTTCAAAGCTAGTAGAGTGCTTTGAAGTAATGACACCAGGGGGGTTTCTTCATATTAATATATGAGACTAATTTTAAAAATACAACAGAATGTCATGTCCAAGTTCAAAAAAAAAATCGATTTCTAGAGTATTGTAACCAAAGTTGGTATAAGAATTTATTATTACAAAAATTTGACTTGATGTTTCATAAATAAATATAACTAAATCGCCAAACGCGCGTTTTTCGTTGTATATGAAGAAATTCATCCATAAACTTTGTCAGGCTTATAGAAAAATTATTTTATTCTTTTTAGCCCATGAGAAAAACGTTATTTTTCCATAAACATATATATATATTTTTAAGGTCACTTTAGAGGAAAAAAAATCAAACCATTGTAGGTAATGACCCTCTTCCGGTTGAGTTACATTTCTCAAAATTTGATAGAAAATTACTTTTAGATTTTAAATTTAATAATTGGATTTATCAAACTGAAGAATAGAATATGTTAAGAGTACACTTATAGCTAGGGTGACCAAACATCCCGTTCTAAGGTGCTCTGTCCCGGCGTCCCGAAAAAAGTCTTCGGGGACAGCCTATTGTCCCGTTTTTTTTGGAAATATTTACGACATTTCATACTTCTTTTCAAAATTTTTATAAAATTGGTTTCTAAAAAAAAAGGTAAACCCTTTGTCCCGGTTTGGTGTTTTCGAAATATTAAAAACACTTAAAAATTTTCATGAATCATTATGCCACCCTTTGAATAATGAGTTTATATCTTTGGAATTGATCTAAAATTATAGCCTTCTCATTTAATGACAAAAAAACAAAAACAAAATCATTTAAATTCTTTAAATTTGATATAATTTTAATAAAATCACCTTTTGAAATTTTCTTTTGTAACTACACATTTTAATAATAAATTATTTAATATAAATAAATATACATGTATATTACTTTAAAATATCAATAAATTTTATTATTTTAATTTTAATTTTAATTTTTTGATTATTTATAAATTTACTTTATTCATGCTTAAGCTTAAATTTTAAACTTTTATTGTAGTTGTAGATGTAAAATAACAAATTGATAAATGAAATAAAAATGAACATCACGTCATCACGTCATATTATCATTTTTATCGCTTTTTTTCGTTTTTTTACTGTTTTTCTAACTTAAAAATTCATCTTTTTTTTAATTCATTACATTTGGCGTTCTTATTGAAGGTATAAAATTGTCATTAAAAAACAAAACAAAAAACAAAATAAAGGATTAATCATTTACTAAATAATAAAACTTCTAAGAATATTATTATTATTATTATATAATTTAATAATAATTTATCTCGTAGTAATTATATTATATTGATTTTATAATCAAATTATGAGTTTAAATATTTTTAAATGTTTTTTTTAATAATTTAATTGATATGAAAGCTAAATCGATAGAATATCTATTAATTTATGTATAAGTATTTAAAATTAAATCTTAGTATTCTATTTTCATGTTTTATTAAATACTTTAACTATTTTTAAAGCATTCAAAAATACTTGTTTGAGAATCTACACAACGGTAAGATATAAGCTAAAGTAAATTATATTTATTTATTTAATTTAAATTTATAATAAATTTACTAATTCTTTTGTGAAATTCATGGTATCATTATTATTTTACAGTTAAAACAAAAACAAAACAAAAAAACTACATTTCATTTTCTTCTTATGGTGGCGATCTGTTTCGAATGTATAGTCATGATGCATGAGATTTTCAGGATTACATAAATAACTAGAAATTATTCTTTAGATTTTTAAAATTTTCTTTCAATCTGTTAATAAATTATTTCTACAAATATTGTAATTTCATTGAGTTTTTGTTTCACTTATGCAATTGGTACCTATGCATAAAATAAAACCTCTGACTTTTGTACGTCCTACGTAAGTCGGTTATATCAATTAGGTGACCTATGATCAGTAGAGCGTGTCCTATCAACCTTTACATTGATTTTCTTGATCGGAGGCGCTACTTTTTCTCTAGTAGCTTCCCAATTTTGATCCCGGAGGCTGGGTTGACTCCGTCCCATAGACCCCAGTTAGAGAAATTCCCTTGCCAGGCCCGGCACTTTAACCACGAGAATATGAGCCAGCTACGCTAGCCTATCACCCTGTGGCGCCTTTGGTACCTATGTAGAGTGAGTAAAAAATGTAAACACCATGAAGGTACTGTTGTCAGGCAATCAATCCTTTGAGAAAGACCATAGACCCTATAAAATCACAACATTTTTCGTCACTGTACAATTATTGATATGTTTTCGTTACCAAAATTAATTCTTTTACAACGTACATAATTAATATACCTATATTTTCATAGTCCACATAATCATTTTATTCTAATCCATATGTACATGCACATATTTATCTAAATTTAAAAAAAAGGAATGATAAAAAAAAAATATTTCATTCGGTAGTTTCATTAATCATTTAAGCTTTATTGTTTTTGTTTATGTTTTTTTTTGTTTATATATATTGTATATAAATTTATATCCATTTATTATGAATTGATTTTATTTCAAAATCATAGTTGTTGGGACAACTGATACCCCGATTAAGAGAGTTAACCCCAATGCCTATTGATTAACACCTGTTCCCATTTAAAATATTCATCATGCTATTTCCTTAACATTCAATATGATATTTATTTATTTATTTTATCACATTTCGAAAATTCAGCCAACATTTATTATGAATTAGTCGTCTTCAAAAGACCATTATGATTGATTGATTGATTATGTATATATGTATATTGGTGTATGGTATTGGTGTTTATTATCAAATTTAATTTTCTATTGCCTTCTATTGTAGCTACAATGTTGGCAGCATTAATCAATTAACTAAATTCAATTTCATTAAATATTATTAATCAATTTAAATGTATAATATAAATGTATAGTGAAGAAAACAAAAGTGTTTTCACATTGTGAAAATAGGCTTGTCTGTAGAAATGTAATAAATAATTTATTGAATACTTATGAATGTGTGGCTTCACCAACATTTTTTTATTTATTTTTTTTTATTTATTTATTTTACATTCTGGATCAAAATTCATTTTAGCCATAATTCATAATTTTATTAGAAAAATTACTATTAATTTTTAAATTAATTTAATTTAGCAATATTATAGTCATCTATAATTTATAAATATATATAGTTTTAGTTTCTAAAAGTAATTAATCGCTAATTAATTACAATTATATATCTTCTATACCTTCTAGGGATCCATTGAAATATCTATAAAAAATTTCAAAATTCTATCTCAATAAAAAGTCGATGAAAAATCGTTTTCAATTTGTCAAAAGAGTGAACAGACAGACAGACAGAGAGACAGACGCCAGGTAGAGTTAAGAAAAACGTTATAAAAACAATTAATACCCTTGTGCCAGAAGACCTATAATATTTCAATTAAACATTCATTATATATTATCTAAAAATTTTGATTAAGAAGAATTCGATTTTTTTATTTATTTTTTTTTTTTTTGGATTTTCTTTGGAGTCATTTATAATCATATTATATTATATTATATTATTCCTGAATTTTTCATATGCCAATAAAAATGTGATATTGAGAGGGAGGAGATTTTGATTTTTTTTTTCTTTCAATATTTTATTAATCATTTAATAATATTTATTGTAGGGGTTTGACACACCATCTTTACATCAATACAATTTGATTTCTATATTATATTTTCTATTTATATTTTTAATTATTTTCTCACACTACCTTTCGTTTTTGTTTTTATTTTGTAGTTATTTCAGAATCCATGATTTATTTTTACACAATTCCGATCGTTTGAGCTGTAATACTTCACGCAAACGTTGCATAACTTCCTTGTAGAATTCCTTATTTTTTTTTCTTCGATTCCGACTTTATCTCATTAATTGTGGCAAAACGGTTTCTTTTCATTGGTCTCTTCAGTTTTGGGAATAGAAAAAAGTCACAGGGAGCCAAATCTGGTGAATATGGTGGTTGAGGCATGATTGCGGTGTTGTTTTTAGTCAAAAAAATCACAAACAAGCAATGATATTTGAGTTGGTGCATTCATTATCGTGATGCAGAATCCATGATTTGTTTTTCTACAATTCTAATCGTTTGAGTCGTAATGCTTCTCCCAAACGTTACATAACTTCCTTGTAGTGTTCCTTATTTTTTTTTTAATTAAAAAATCGAAGACCACCAAAAACGTTACTATTTTTTTCAGTTGTCAAAAACAAACTACTAACCCAAAATAGCTGATAATGACAACATATGAGAAACATATTTGTACCAACATAACAAAAAAAATTTCGATAATCAAATATAAAAAAATATTTAAATTCTTTGAAATACACAGACAAAACTATTATATATTATAAATACGAGGGTATATATATACCTACGTACATAAATAATATAGTGTCTAGGTACCAGATAATTTAAATACATAAAATAATTGACCTTGACACTGAAACACTTTTGGAACTCAATCTTAATATATAACTTTGATATTTCAATCTGATTTAATTAAACTTGTAAAACAACAGCCTTTATGAATTGAATAACTGACCTTTATATAAACATGACATCTCCTGTTAAATAGAGCATCTTAAAATAAACTGATAACAAATCAATCCAAATTTATAATATACTTTTCTTCAGGTGCTGACTTTTTTTTTAAAATCTTTTCTTATTTCTAGTACTACTTAAATAATTGTTAATTTTACAATATAAAATTTAATAATTTCATAATATATTATGAATATAAATAAATTTAAATAAATATTACAATAATATATAAAAAAGGTTTAGAATGTTAACCATAATCTATATTTTACTTTGTGTTTGTTGGTCGATTTTCAAATATAATATTATATACGTATTCATTCATTCAACATTCTTGGTAGGTTCAAAGCAAGTCACATTCTGCTTTGAAAGTTAAACTGCTTTGATGTATATATGTATATATATATATATATCATATATATCAGATATGAATACGTTTATTTAAAAATCATTCAGTCTAATTATATTATATTAAATTCAACATTGTAATAACATTTAAAGTTTCCAGAAATTATATATATAGCTTTTGTAGAATAGTGTTTAACTCTATTTATACATTAAAAATACCTATAATATATTATATAGGTATTGTTTTTATGATTATTATACCTTCTTCTAAATCTATATGATTTATTTTATCATGTATGCAAAAGCATTTCAACATTTTTACTAACTCACCTGAGATAGTATTGCGATCACAAAAATTTTCGATGTCGAGATTTTGATGTTTTTATACATTTTGAAGGTCCCTGAATCATTTTCACTAAGGTTGAGAAAAATGCATGTGTGTATGTGTGTGTATGTATTTGTTATACTGGGATTATTCAAAATTTGTAGTTTTCTACAACTTTTAAGAAATGTAGCTCAACCGGAAGATGGTCATTACCTACCACGTTTTCATTTTTTTTCCTCTAAAGTGACCTTAAAAATAAATGATAGTTTGATAGTTTTTCACATTCACAGAAATTTATCAGAAATCTAAAATTTAAAATAAAACAATTTAACGATATAATAATAATATAAATGGTTGATCTTATAAAATATTATACATAATTACATACGAGCAATAATGAATCTGGCATTCCTTGTGTTTTATTATTTAAAATTTTACATTTTATGCTGCATTAAAAACAAAACAACATTAAAATATCAATTTCATCGTTTTATAATTTATATATATATATATATATAGTTATAAAAAAAAGCCTCTGACTTTTGTACGTCCTACGCAAGGACAACGCCCATCAAGCCGGTTATATCAATGAAGTGTCCTATGGTCAGTTTAACGGGCCCTCTCAACCTTTACCTTGATTTTCTTGATCGGAGGCGCTTCTTTTTATCAAGTAGCTATTCTCCAATGTTGATCCCGGAGGCTGGGTTGACTCCCTCCCATAGACCCCAGTTAGAGAAATTCCCTTGCCAGGCCCGGGACTTGAACCCGGGACCATGTGAATGTGAAACAGCGAGGCTAGCCTCTCACCAATTCAATTTATTTCAATTTAAAGAGTATGTTTATTAGCCAAAAAATTTTTACAATAGTTGAGAGATTATCAGAACATACAAAAGATGAAAGTTACAATATTTACAAGATTAAATTGTTTCTTTTGCGATCATTTATTGATACGCTATTACAATTTTACTTAATTATATTAAATGTTATTTACATTTGTTTTCTTTTTTTTTACTTAAGCATATTTTAAGTTTAATATACATATAATCAGGGTTGTGATTGTCAACTCACCAGGAAAGGCTAGTAAAACCTGGAGATTGCAAGTGAAGGAAGAGGGGAGGGATGAGGGGTGATAATATTATTTATTTACAATTTTTCTTATAAATTACATTTTGTACAATACATTATATAATTATAAGGATACAAATATTTACATTTTTTTTTAAAGATATATATATAAATATACAAAAGATTATGTGATCCACCATCTTTTTTTATCCACCTTTTTCCAATCTAATTTGTCTTTGTTCGAAATTTGCATATTATATCTCCATATTCTGTATGGATCTCTTCCATCCAGAAACGGATCATAAGTTATGGATTTATCTCCATATCTCCTAAATACATGATAGATAATTGGGATTCCATTATCATCTTGTATATATCCTTGTTTATCAAGGAATATGAACGTCTCTGGTGGGATAAAACCGCTTTTTAATGTCTTTTTGAAATATGGCTCGTTTTGGAAGATTGTCCAGCTAATGAGACTATTTGGAACTTGTGCAACTTGGCAATAAAGGTTCCTTATTAATTTTAATATGAAGCAATCAATGCGATTTATGTTTGCTTCATTATATATCTTTTCATTACTGATATACCGAGTATAACCAGAATGCGCTGATCTGTATTTACCAAGGCAAGCTCTCAGGCATTTCCTTTCAAATAGTCGGATGAGTTCCATGTCAGACGCTCTCTGATTAAACCAAACGTTACAGCTGTATGTGATGATAGGGCGGATTAGAAGCTGATAGGATAATATTTTTATTTTGTGATCAAGGTCCCGATTAAAGAAAAGTTTCTTTAGTGACATAAATGAAGCCTTTGCCTTAGCTAATTGAATATGTAAATGTTTATTTAAGTATAATAAATCATATAAGTTTACGCCTAAATATTTAACTAATCGTTTGTTAGGGATGGTTTCATTTTCAAATTTGATTTGAAATTTGTTCCAATTTTTTTACCGACCGACGATAGTAAGAGAGGTATTGTTTTCACACCAAATTTCACATGTGGAGATTTTTACATATCTCCACGAATCATGCATTTTCTAAACAGAAAAAAGTCTTTTTAGCATGATGTCTGTCCGTCCGTCCGTCCGTATAGATGTGTACAGCCTGAACGGCTGAACGGATTATGATGAAATTTGGTATATTTACTTAATGCATCAGTGGGATGAATTAATCAACTTTTGGTGTATATCCGGAAACCGGAAGTGGTAGTATTAGCGATCGACGATAGGAAGGGAAGGGTTATTTTCACACCAAATTTCACATGAGGAGATTTTTTTACATATCACCACGAATCATACACTTTGTATTGGTTTTATCCTCGGGAAAATCATATTTATTAGTTTTTTCTTGATTTAAAATTATATGACGTCATCCAGCCATTCATGACGTCACAGCCTGGTCTTACATATATATTATAAATAAAATAAAATTAAAAATATTTATGTTATATGCCTATCTGTTTTTTATTACATTAATAGATATATTAAAATTATTTGAAATTGTTTCTGTAGATGGAAATTAATTTACTTCAAACCGTCGGTCGGTTCGGACCTGGCCACAGGTCAACTTATTTTAAATTAGAGTTCCCTTTGTCTAAGGTTGTTCTAAATAGGATTGTTTCACATTTGTGTAGATTAATTTTTAGTTTCCATGTGTCATAAAAGAATGAATTTTTTTAAAAAGTGATTGTAGTTCTGTTTGAATTTTTGAAGGTTTTTCCCTGAGACATACACTATGAGATCGTCAGCGAAGGCAAGCTAGCCTCTCACCCAATGGCGTCATTTAATCTATATATATAAAAAAAGGTTTTTGTCTGCACATTGCTCAGAATTTAAAAATTTTTGCATATCTTCGCGTTTCATGACCTCTAGAATCCAAAAGTGAATTTAGAATTTTTCATGTCTGTCTGTCTGTCTGTCTGTCCGGAAAATTACTATTTTATAGACTCTGAATTGGCTGAACCGATTTCTATGAAATTACATCACAATATTCTTATATACCCCTAGAGTAACATAGGCTATAAATTTTATTTATATGTCAACAATAACCGCAGAAATTAATTTTTTAAAGTTTATATAATTCTCCGTGTTGTTCATTCAAGAGCAGCTCGCGGCTCACTGTCGGCCTAGCGGAATCATTTCAAACAATGAATTATCATAGCTATTCCCAATCAAAGAATTATTATAATATTTCCCTTTTTATTTTAAATTCTAATATTCAAATATCAATTCAATTAGATAATTTATTCTAAAAGTTCCCATTTTAATTATTTTAATAAAATATTTAGATCATATTTATATTAACTTAATTTTTATTTATTCTTTCTATATATTTGAATGTATTTCTTCTTTTCTATTTGAAAGTGAAAGGTTAAAAAATCTCGCTAAGAACATTCAATATTTCTATACACAAATTATTCAAAGTATTGGCTAAGCGAATCACTCACAATCAGTTTAATTTGAAATTTTTATAAATTAACAAAGTGAAAATTTCTATTTGTTTAAATTTTATTACAATGAATCAAAAAAAATTAAATATATAGATCACATGATTAAGCGAAGCAAGAAACTTGAGGGAAATAACTGTTGGACGGAGGTCGGACATGACAGAAACTGTAAGCGAAATCTTCATATTGCGACTAATAATTTTCAAATCCCCTAGCACCACAGAATTAGATAAGTTTCTTTTAAGGGAGGAAAATAACTATGATCTAAAAAAATTAATAAATGAACTTAATAATAAAAAAACAAATAAATCAATTAATTTAAATTAATACTATTAATGAATGTATATATTGGTAATTTATCTATAGTTTTATACCGTTAATTTTTATAAATTGTCTCAAGTCTCTATTTTTGCATTTTCTCAAGTTTCATTATAATTAAAAATATTCAATAATAATCTAGCAATGAAAATAAAATATCAAAATGTAATGATCAAGAAATATTATACTCTATTTCACTATTATAACATATACAATACTTTAGACCCATAGGCGGAGGAAATATTAGGAGATATCATTGCGGGTTCAGGCCAAATCGACCAACATTAATTAAGATATTATCATTATGACAGATATTAGAAAAAAAATCGCGAATTCAATATTTCTGTTCACTAATTATTTGTAGACTTTAGTAAAACATACGCATGACTCAATATAGATCAGCATAAACTTTTTCAAATTTTGATCTTCAAATTTGTCTTGAAGGTAGTAAAGAAAAAATAAGATACGGAAATCAATTGTAAAATATTAGGTTACCCAGACGACTTAAATATAATAGGAGATTCGGCAATTGCAATTACAGATAGCGAGGAAATATTAATGGAGGTTTGAAATTAATAGTGATAAGAAAAATATTTAGTAACAAAGAGGAAGAGTATTAACATACAAAATCTTAAGATACAAAATGTAGAATTTGAATATGTATAAAAATTGAATGTAATCACAAAGGATAATAATATTTGAGAAGAATTTAAATCGGGGTTGCAATCGGGAAACGCCTGTTATCTTGCAATAAAGAGGTTTATCTCATCAAAATTATATCAAAGGGAATATATAAAAAAATTATTTTGCCTGTAGGATAGGATTATTCCCTGCATTTATTGGCCAAAGAAAGATGAGGTCACCGGGGAATGGGGGAGACTGCATAACAAGAAATTGCATGGCCTCTCTGCATCTTCAGAAATAGTTAGGATTATAAAAGGGAAAAAGCTGCGATAGGCAGGGCACGTGGCTAGAATGGGAGAGGAAAAAGATATTGGTGGGGAGACCGATTGGAAAACGTCCGCTTGGAAAACCAATGACGCGTAGGAAGGGACGTAAGAGAGATGGGACAAGGGCTCAGGATAGGGACACTTGGAGAAATGTGGTTGTTGCGGCCAAGAACTTTCGAGTATCTTTGAGCCACATACATATATATACCATATACAATAATAAAATATATAATTAATTTACTGATTAAATAAAAATATATTTTAAATAAGAACACAAAAAGAAATGAATGTTTTATGAAATATATTGATTGAAACAAAATGGATGAAAACCTTTTACTACTTTCAACCAAATACTATGTACCACTCGGGGGTACAGGGGGCGGAGCCCCCGTCTAGGTGTGAAGAGCGCCGAAGGCGCTCTGAGCAGCTAGTTATAAATAAATAAATATAAATAAATGTATTTATTTATTGAATAAATTCATTTTTCTATAGAATTTATATATTTAATTTTTAATTTATTTAAATAAAGTGTAGCATATTCATTTTTAAAATTTAAAACGCGCAAGAAAATAAACAAGTACTTATCAAATGATTGTTTTAATACATCATACATCAAAAGGGCATACTAAACTAAACTATTAATCTATTTCTATGAATGTATATGAAATTATATAGATCAAGGATCAATTGACATATCGTGGTTTTGTATAATTAAAATTTAAAGCCTAATGTCATTTCATTTTTGGATGTACATATTACATGTAATGTTTGGCATTAAAGATTTCTACATTCCAGAGTTCCAGAGAATCATTTTTCTGTTTATTCAAACAAATTTAATAAACATTAATTTTAGAAATAAAATATATAATATAAATTTCAATTAAAAGAAAGAAAAAACTTTTATTTTATTTTTAGTAATATCTAATCTAAAAAAGATTATCTTTTATCCTTATTATCTTTTATAAAAGCATAATAATTATTCCTAGTTAATATTTTGGTTGGTTTTGTTAACATAATAATCTATTTAAGAGTGTAATTATACTATACTATTCTTGATATTAATATTGTTGAAATAAATGGAAAATAGACCAAAATTGAATTATTAAAATCTCTTTAGAATGTATTGTTTATACGATACATTCCAACAATAATCAACATACATTTTATTTATTTATCTACTTAATCACTCGTATGAATTTAACAATTTTAGCTTAAAGATATTCAATTAATTTTATAGACTATAAAATTATTATTATTCGATTTTAGCTGACTTTCTCAGCAAATTGCTGGAAAACTTTCACCCATCCCATTACGATATCTGTCGTATGGGATTGAGCTCGGACGGTGTGGAGAGGGAATTCACCCTAACCCACACGGATAACCTGTCTCTCAGCCACAGACCATCTATAAGATTAGTAAACTCTATTGTCTTTGCTGAAACAAAGAGGTAGGCAGTAACTAATTGAAAAAAAAATCGGGCTGCTCTCAGCTCATCACTAGGAATTTTCGCACTATGTATCAAGTTTGAAGAATTACAGACTTGTTAATTAGTGGTAGATGGTCTTCCAAAATTCCCAATATCTTTAAATTTATCTTAAAATTAATACTGAAGGCACCCTCCACCGAGATAACCACCGGAATAATTTTCACCTCCCTAATCTTCCAAATGCGCCCGATTTCCATTGCGAGGTTCTGATATTTAGTTATCTTCTCCTTTTCGGTTTTTCAGATGTCAAATGTCAATCAAATAGGCCCACTTTTCTTTTTTGTTTATTAGCAGAATGTCGGGCCTATTATGGTCGCAGATCTTGTCGGTCAATACTGGTCGGTCCCAGTATAACACCCATGTGTTATTCTCCAGGACGGGAGCAGGGACATACTTATAGTAGAGGGTGGGGCTAGGAATCAGTTGGTGTTGCTGAGACAGCTGCTCCTGGTGAATAATCTTCGCTACTTGATTGTGTCTGAGTGTGTAATCTGTCTCAGCCACTGCAGCACATCTCCCAGTTATGTGTTCAATGGTTTCCCCCGGCGACCCACACTTCCGACATCAATCGACGACTTTCATTATTATTATTATTATTATTATTCATAACATATTTTAATTAAAATGATAATTATATTATATAATTACAATAAAATAAACAACAATTTTTTATAATATTCTTATTTTTTAAGTATATAAGTAGCTATACTACTTATATATGGGTATGTAGTTATATAACCCCATCAAAACTTCATCTAATTTAGATCCAAAGAATAAGGAGACTCTTTTCTAGAACATTTCCAATGAAATGGATTGCATCCAAGTCAATAATCCAAATGTCAATAACGCTCAGAGAAATTTTGAATATCTCAATCGTTTCTGATCTTACAAATATTAACTGCTCTTTATATCAATTTCACGGCTTTGAATTTGTAAATTTAATCCTTCATTATATTTATTTACACTCTGATTTTGTAATGATTCATTAAAAAATGATTTGAATGTATCTATCAATTTTCATCTTTTTAATTTTATTTAACTTCTATAAAATCCCTTTTAATTAAATTTCTCTTGTAGTTTTTTTTTCAATTTTTCATCCATTGGCTGTTAACCAGTCACCCAAACATACTGTAAGTTGTAAAGTTTGTTTCGGACTATTTTCACAAGTTGGGCGTTCCATTTCTAAAGTTTCATTTTCTTGAAACCATCTACTTGTTAATTGTTGAAACTTTCTATTAATGACTTTTCGTTGAATTTGATAATGGAGAGGATATTAAGTTTAGAGTTTTTTTTTTATCTTTGATGATCCAAACTGAAACATTTTTGAAAATTCATTTTTCTTTTATAATCATTCCAGACAAGTAAAATTGAAAAGACACAATAAATTGTAAAAAATTAAAATAAAAATGAAAGTCACATGACTAGAAACACAACTACAAAAAGGAGGTTTTAGATGTTTATATGGAATACGATAAAATAGTAATCTTTTTAAAAATCTACTAAAATCTATTATATATACGAGGTCTGTGTGTTCAAAATAAAAGGGGAATTTTGAGTTTTCGCAGACTATGAACATTCGATTATCTAATTTTTTTTTTTCATGTTATGTTGAAACACATATGTTTCTCATTGAATGTTGACATTATCAGCCATTTTGGGTTAGTAGTTTGTTTTTGACAACTGAAAAAATTAGTAACGTTTTGTATGGTCTTCGATTTTTTACTTAAAAAAAAAATAAGGAATACTACAAGGAAGTTATGTAACGTTTGGGTGAAGCATTACGGCTCAAACGATTGAAATTGTAGAAAAACAAATCATGGATTCTGCATCACGATAATGAATGCACCAGCTCAAATATCATTGCTTGTTTGTGATTTTTTTGGTCAAAAACAACACGGTAATCATGCCTCAACCACCGTATTCACCAGATTTGGTTCCCTGCGACTTGTTTCTATTCCCAAAACTGAAGAGACCAATGAAAGAAAACCGTTTTGCGACAATGGATGAGATAAAGTCGGAATCAAAGAACGAACTATTGGCCATACCGAAAAAAATGGATATTCATGAATAAATAAATACGTTGCGAAATAATTCAAAATTCACTTTTTCTTTTGGGACAAATCTCGGACATATATCAGCCACTCAGTATTAACTCCAATCTTTAAAATTTTGCTAGTAATATAATGTAATGTAATCTACAACATATGAAGTGACTAATGAACTGGATAATCTTAATATTCCAATGCAATATACATTTTTCTGTAATCAATAACCCTGAATTTTCAACAAGTTGTGAACTTTGGGCTACATTTTCTCAGTTTGTTTATATGTGCAGTTAAACGCTTTTGGCTTCTGAGTGCCACATATGTATATATTCTTTAAATTATTATATAATATCCCATTATTTATTTATTTATTATTTAATTAAATTAGAATTAAGGAATCATAATTAGTTTTTAATCATTTTGTCTAATTTATTGTAATTATATTGAACGATAAAGCCTCTTTAGTAAATTTGCCATTTTATTTGTTAGTACTATTGTTACTATCGATTTCAACATTACATAACTTCTTATTTATTTACTGCTTTATTTTCAAGAAAATTGCAGCTAATACATATTGATTGCATATGAATGGTTTTATTGAAAAAAAAACAAAAAACATTCGTGTCAAATACAAGAAAACAAAATTGTTCTTATTTACTTTTAGTTTAGATGTAATTCAACAAACAAGGCGGTCTGAGCAGCTAGTTAGTTAGTTGCCTTTTTTCTCTTTATATAAATTATCTTTATATAACAAGTGATTAAATGAAACAAGCTAAAAACAAGAATAAAATTCATTAATATAAATTGCCCATAATAGGGTAGTTATCATTAATGTAATATAAAAATTGCCATTATCTCGATTAACCTTTCTTTAAATAGGCCTATAGAGAGGAGCAAATGACTGCTGCACCTGTGTGCTCAAGACTATACGATAAATATAATACGAATAATTCCTTCTCCTGCTGGTAATATCTATTTATGTGGTTCATAAATGGAAACATTTTAATTCTATTTTAAAAATAAGATAAAATATCTAGATTCATTTTTTTTAGTTAATGTATTGTAAAAAAAAGATGGGAGAAAAAATATTTCATAAAAGAAAAAAAAATCTAGTTTGGATCCTATACTATATATATATATTAAAAAAAAACATCTGACTTTGTACGTCCTACGCAAGGACAACGCCTATCAAGCCGGTTCTATCAATGAGGTGTCCTATGATCAGTAGAACGGGTCCTCTCAACCTTTACCTTGATTTTCTTGATTGGAGGCGCTACCAAGAAGCTTTTCCCCAAGGTTGTTCCCGGAGGCTGGGTTGACTACGTCCCATAGACACCAGCTAGAAAAATTCCCTTGCTAGGCCCGGGACTTGAACCCGGGACCATGTGAATGTGAGGCAGGTTCGCTGCCCGCACACCCAATGGTGCCGGGAATCCCGGGAAATGCATTTTTAAATTTCCCGGGATTCCCGGAAACAAAAATACCCCGGGAAAGTTACCCTTTACTGCTAGCATTTGAATTTGTTGAATTGAATTGCGTTTGTTATTGTGTAAAAATTTTGTCGCTGAATGCATCTCACTCGCCTTCATCCACGTTTGGGATTAATTGGAAGCCATTGAGCGAGAGTTCTCCGGTGTATTCTCCATTTTAATTGAAAAGATTAGTATCCTGCACGAAGAGGAGGAATACGAAAAGGCGAGCCCCACCCAGATGGTTCTCAAGAGGAAATCACTTAAATGCTCACTAAGATTAGATTAACACACACTAATAAAATCGTAATCATTTTCAATCTTGCTTGTGAGTCATCTATCATTCGCCAACACTGATTAGCATCCGATATCTATTCTAAATATAATTACGTTAGCTTCTCAAAGTGGAACTGAACGTTATATTTTGAAAATAAAAAAAAACATGACACGCGATGGCTATTCTTGTAACAATTTTGAAAGATATCTTGATGGTAGTTCACGCAACTTCACTTTTTGCCCTGCGATGCTAAAAGAAAGTCATTCAGTATATTCGAAAGGGGTTCACATGAAAGATTTTCTCATGTTTATAGGATGAAGGAGGGGAGAATCATTTAAGTGACCAAAACAAAAGCGAACAAAACCAACGAAGATGACTCGTTGCGAAAAAAATAAAAAAACAAAAAACAAAACAAAATTAATGCTTTAGAAAAGAAAAGAAACCCCTACAGAATCATTCTTTTGTTATGTAAATCAGTTGCCATATTTCATATAACAGGAAAAAAAGTAATACACATATAAATTTTTTATATAGTCTTTTATTTTTAAAAATAGAAAAAAAAAATCAAAATAATTGAAAAAAAACAACAAAATAATTAAATTTGAATTTTTAATTTATTGGAATTGGATTATTATTCTAATTATATATAATAAGCATATTTGATTCATTCAAGTAGTAAAAAAAATACTATAGAACCTATGTAGGTTCCCAAACTTTTTTGTGCCGTAGACTCCTTGCCATGTTTTTCGATTTTGGGTAGACCCCTTAAATTGATTTTGATTTTTTATAAAAAAAAATGTTAACCTTTTTTTAGAGGCTTATTGAAAAATCAAAAAATGCTTCAAAAGCCATGTCTGAAAAACGATTTACCTTTTTTTAAAGACGGGAAAATACGTAGACCCCCCACTTTCATTTCATAGACCGCCAAATTTGTTATTCGCTGCCGTGGACCCCTTGGAGGTTGAAATAGACCCCAGGGGTCTATATAGACCACCTTGGGAACCCATGCTGTAGAACTTGAGTAAAGAGGATCATAATTTCTTTTCATAGTCAAAAATATAAAAATTTGTATTAGAAAATTATATATATATACATACCATATAAAAATGTTTGAATGAAAAATAAAGTTAATAATTGTAAAATATTTATTATTTAAAATTAAATTTTAAAATTTGAAATTAAATTTTAAGTTCTCAATTTGTGTTGTTTTACAATCGATTCCATTTTGTTTTATACATATCTATTTAAGTATTTTTAAAAACTAAATATATAAATTCATAAATTCATTGAACAATAAATTGTCTTCTAATTTTTTTTTTTTTTTAATTTTAAATTTGATTATTTTATTATACACAAAAATTATTAAATTTTAAATGTTTTTATTTAAATGAATATATTAATAACATATTCATTAGAATAACTCTAAAACGGATAGTATGTAATGTATTTTTCTCTCCCGGATTTTTTTTTTTTTTTTTTTTTTTTGTTTACCGAGGTCAAAATTCAAATTGGCAAAGATTAAAAAAAATAAAGAAAAAAAGAAAGAAATTCATATCCAAAATAGCCATAACCTAAATGATCAGATTAAATTTAAGCTCACCAACCAATACTAGCATTCGTTTTTGAAATTACATTCCATTTCATTCGCGTGCTTTGATTTTTAATGTTGTAATCGAAATTAATGTCAAGCAAACTTTGATATGTTTGCTAATTATATATCACAAAAATATAAAGTTTTGATTAATGATTAGACACTATATTCATGAAATTTAACTAAATAAAATTTCATTCAATAATTCGATACTTAAAATTAAAATTTTTTTAATACCCTAATTATTTAAATTATATTGAAAAAGATGAGATTATATTAATGTAATTATTTTTTTTTTTTTAAAAATAAATAAATAAATGCAAATTTAAATTTAAAACAATTTAAATGTAAAAAATGTAAATAAGTGGATAGCAATGGTGTGGTTATCTTTATCTATCTATCAATCTGTGGCCATGCAGAATTCTTTCAAAAGACTTTATCCTATGCCACCATCATCCAAATTTCACTCTCTCCCAACACCCTACCGTAAATCACTACATTGTCTCCTCACCGCGGTTTTGGCCTATCAATTGGTGGCTTCCCAGCCGGTTTGGTTATCTACCTCACAGGGGTAAAAATGGAATTTTAAAATTGATTTATCAAAATTTTTTTTAATTATTTATTAAATACCCAATTCATACCCAGAAATTAAGATAATTTTCATATAATATAAAATTGTATTTTCTTTTTAAAAACAATAAAAAAAAATGATATTAGTTTTTTTCGTATATTAAACTAATAATTTTATAATTCAATTCAAATGAATCTTACATATTTTCTTCTTCTTCTTCTTATTATTATTATTATAACCAAAGATTTTTAAGAATTTATTGTAAAAGAAATAATTTTGATTTGAAATTAATTGTATATTTTAAAAATTAACTCAAAAACTAATGTTTAATTTTTGATTATCAATACTAAGATTGTTTATCAGCTATAGCTATAGCTATAATAATTATCCCAGTTAGATATTATATACTCGTACATATAAATTAATATGGAAATTTTTCATATTATAATTAAATGAATAATACATAAAATACAATAATAATTAAATCAAAAATTTTTTTATAACTAGTATGTATAAATTTCTATGGTCTACAAAGTTATCCGACTTTTTTTTTGATGTTTGTATATAACTTTAAAAATCTTTTTTTTTTGGTGGCTTGTTTATATTCATTGAAACAGATGTCGTAAACTTTGAAGCTCATTTTGAAACTTTGTCATGGATTTCTCTTTTGAAGGTTTTTTTCCATGAATACACTTTCTTTTAAAAACACAAGCTAGATTCACCATTTAAGTATAAATAAATAAGAGAACAATAAACTTTAAAGTACATTTTACATAACATGCATTTACATACATTTATTTGACTATACTCGTATAGTTATTAAGGCGTAACCACAAATTGAATCAAACACTAAACTTGAATATTTATACAAAATAATATATGATTTTTTTTTAATTTTAATAATTAATAAAACATTATAAAAAGCGTTAACATAATCTATGAATTTTTTAATTGACTTAGGTCCATCAATTTACATCTGATTAGAAATTAACTTGAATTTGAACAATGATAAAAGTTATTAATTAATTAAATTAACCTCTGACTTTGTACATTCTACGCAAGGACAACGCCTATCAAGCCGGTTATATCAATGAGGTGTCCTATGATCATTAGAACGGGTCCTCTCAACCTTTATCTTGATTTTCTTGATAGGAGGCGCTATCAAGTAGCTTTTCCCCAATGTTGTTCCCGGAGGCTGGGTTGACTCCATCCCATAGACCCCAGTTAGAAAAATTCCCTTGCCAGGCCCGGGGCTTGAACCCGGGACCATTTGAATGTGAGGCAGGTTCGCTACCCGCACATCCAATGGTGCCTTAAAGTTTTTAATTAAATAATTCAAAATTATTACAACATAGTTTTAGAATTTCTTTATTTTTTTTTTTGGAAATATTTATAAATCATAAATTATATTTTTAATATTCACTTTACTATGTATTATAGGAAAGTATGATTATATAAATTAATCTTATGTAACTAGAACAGGAGAATATGGAGGATTTATTCATATTAACTTCATGTTTGTTTTTTACTGTTTGTCTGTAGTTAATTCTTGTGA
Source organism: Labia minor (assembly GCA_963082975.1). Classification (NCBI taxonomy): domain Eukaryota; kingdom Metazoa; phylum Arthropoda; class Insecta; order Dermaptera; family Spongiphoridae; genus Labia; species Labia minor. The sequence goes on from OY720349.1 coordinate 5,841,349, forward strand.
TTATAAAATAAGGAAGTGAGTTTAATATTAATTGACAATCACACACAATGTTTTGTCTATTATTAAATATTCTTAAAATTTATTCACATTTCTGTTAATTAACCATCTAAAAATATAAAAAAAAAGAAAACAATCAATTATCATGCAAATACTTAGATTTTTATTTTAAAACATAAATTTTACGCTTAACTTGTTACTTTCTATCTAAAGTTTCAATCTTAAAAAAAAAAATACAAATAAATAAAAAACTTATACTTTGTTGATGCAAGTTGTAATTACTTTCATGACAAGGAAATCATAAACAGAAAAAAGTGTAAGAGGTCCAAAAAAAAAAAAAAAAACAAAACAAAAACTTTTCTCCAACCCTTGATTTTCTTTCTCAAACTCTAAAGATACTATGAAGACTAGCAATCTCAAGTTTATCAAATATTTATGCACCCACCTATGTTAAACAAACTGAACATTAAAAGAAAAATAAAAACAATTCTGGTATTATTTCCTTTGAAGAAATTATTTTAAAATATTGTACCTTCTACATAATAGGTATTTGATAAGTTTATCTAATATATTGCCAAATCGATTTGATTAATTAACTAATTTTATAGAATTTAAAAAAAAAAAGTCTGGAAAGAAAGAGAGTCTTGATATATTTATAATGTTTAAAATTTCCCTTTGAACAGGATTCGAGTATAAATTTATTAAGAACCGTGAGTTTTACTAGTTTTACTTTGTTGTTAGAATCAAAATAAGCAAGACACTCAAGCAAACAGGGGCCCAAAGATAACGTGATTAAAATTTAAAGTAGCTTTGATCATTACTTACTTACAAGGGTTTCGTGTTTCTCCACATGATTTAATCAAGAAGACATTTGCAAATAGCCTAAACAACTACAAAATACCATTTGAACATTAAAAAATAGCAGAAAAATTTGAATATATTTAATTTTATTTATTTATTGATTTTAAATATTTATATCGAAGTATATATTATCTTAAATAAAATAATGTTTGGAATTTATAGTTTTGGTTTGTCTTTGGAATTATGAAAATATTGATTTAAAATTGAATTTTTTCAAATTATTATTTTGAGGGAAATTATATAATTATATTTAACATTTATTAATATTTTACCACTATTAAGAAAATTAGAAAATTACTTATTTAAAATTTATCTATTAAAAAAAAATAAAAATTAAATGTATATTTTATGCTATTAAACTATTTAAGAATAATTCAATGAAGTTAAATTCTTTTTTGATATTTAAGATAATTTCATTTGATATTGATAAAATTAGTTTATTAAATTATATTTTATATTTTTATTCGTTAAATCCATTTTTTTTTTTGAAGAAAAATTCTAAAAATGAATAATTGTAAAATTTTTCAGCTGGATATTAAATATATTTCAAATTTTATTTTTTTAGATGTCGAGATTTTGATGTTTTTATACGTTTTGAAGGTTCCTGAATCATTTTCACTAAGGTTGAGAAAAATGTCTCTCTGTGTGTGTGTGTTTGTATGTATGTATTTAGACAAGATTACGCAAAAACGGTTTGAGCTAGAATCATGAAATTTGTTATACGGGAATTATTCAAAATTCATAGTTTTCTATCAACTTTTGAGAAATGTAGCTCAACCGGAAGAGGGTCATTATACCTACAACGTTTTGATTTTTTTCCCCTAAAGTGGCCGTAAAAATAAAGACATAGGTTTGATAGTTTTTCACATGATTAGAAATTGTATAAAACTGCTATATATAGAATTTCAGCTTGATTGAATCCCTGAAAGTACCGGAATTAATTTTTTAACCCTGCAAATCACGCGCTAACACGTGACGTGGTGCCATCAACAAAGAGCCAAACATGCGCTGGTTTAATAATTATTATTTATTAATTTTAATTTATAATTAATTAAATTTAATTTAAATATAATAAATGTTAATTAATCTAATTCAAATTTAGTCGAGTGGAGACACTCCAGCTTTTTTGAAATTGAAAACAAATTGTTTTTGTCGATAAATGATAAATAATATTTATATATAATCATTATAATATAGAAAGTGTCGCTTATGATTGATTAAAGTTTAATTAAATAAAATAATAAGTAAGTATGTATTGTGTGACGGTAAAAAGTAAACGCCAGTGTGGCGCTGTTGGCGGTTAATCAATCAGCTGAGAAGACGCATTGCCATTACCCGACAAAAATGCCACCCTGCTCTTTTACTTTTGTCATCATCACTCGATATCAGTGGTCGGGGAACTCTTTTAATCATTACCCCTAAATATTTTTGTGTAAGTTGATATTACCCCATGGTGAAGAGAAAAAGAAAGCGAAATCGCCTCTTTTTAGCATCTTTCCTATTATAGCCCCCCACGATAATTTTGAAAAGAAAACAATAATTAAAAATTTAATTTGCAAAAATACTAACAGGTTTATAAAATAGCAAATTAAAAATATATATTCTTTTTACTCACAAAAGTTTCATATTTACCCCATTTGGGGTAATTTACCCCGGTTCCCCGACCGCTGCACTATATAGATACATACTATATTATCTCTCCCCCCATTATCCTATTTTTATTTTCATATTATAATATGCTTTTTTATTGGTGCATTCCCATTCGTTTTTTATCACCTTTATACATATTAGAATCTTTATTAAGGAAATGTAACAATAGTTACTATGAAATGTCAAGTGTTTATTGCATTTAAAGCTCTCTTTTGAATAACACGAGAGATTTATTTATTAATAAATTTTGAAAAAAATAGAAGAAATTTTAGAATTTTGAAAATAAGAAACGTATAAATAGTATATAAATATCTTGCTTATATTTATATTAGCTCACCGTTATTTGATTTTTTTTTAGATGTTACAATACCCTCCTCGTTTACATTAAATTGTTCTACTAGTATATAGAATAGAATCTATTAATTTCATTCCAATTTTGTATAATAAGTGATTCTATTATAATAATAATATTATTATCTTAATAAAATAAAAATGAAAATTCATTTGAATATAGAATCTAAATTTTCTCTCTTTTTAATTAAAATAAATTTTATACAAACAGAATTAATAATAATAATAATAATAATAATAGGTTTATTGTCTGAAATTTTATATATTGTAATATTTTTCTATACAATATATTGTTATACAGTTATTCAGATTCAGTATTAACTGCATTTCAGTATAAATTGTAATTTAACTTTAACAATTCTCAGTGCTAATATACAGGGTCCGCTATGTAACTTTTTTTTTAAATGCAATAAAACAAAAAAAAATCGGTTGGATGAATTTTCAAATTTATTTTTTCATAGTGAAGTATCGACCTTCCAATTATTTATGAAATACTATTTCATTCCAATGTCTGCCTCGGCTGGCCTTGCAGTACGCCATTGAAGGAGACGCCGATTTTGGCCAAAAAATAATCTTTTCGGATGATCCATATTAGCGGATCTGGGGGATGGTAAACCCCCACGTTATCATGGAGAAGACAATACATCATCAGAGAGTGACGTTTTGGTGCGGATTTTGGTCTGACGGTATCATTGGGCCATTTTTCTTTGAAAATGAGGCAGGAGCCGCCATTACGGTTAATGGCGAACGCTATCTGATTGGTTGTTCCCGAAACTTGAAAAGGAAGACTTGAACAACATTTGGTTGCAACAAGACGGCGCTCCGTGTCACACAGCTAAACTTACAATCGATCTTTTGCGCACTGTCTTCGGAGACCGAATTATCAGCAGAAATTCTGATGTCGTTTGGCCGCCTCAGAGCTGCGATTGGACACCGTTAGACTATTCTTTGTGGGGAGCAGTCAAAGACAAATGTTATGCAGACAAACCAGAGACAATTCAAGCTTTAATGGACAACATTCGTGCTAAAATAGAGCCGTATACTATCACAAATGTACTCAAAAATTGGACCGACCTTATGGCGTACTGCAAGGCCAGCCGAGGCAGACATTGGAATGAAATAGTATTTCATAAATAATTGGAAGGTCGATACTTCACTATGAAAAAATAAATTTGAAAATTCATCCAACCGATTTTTTTTTGTTTTATTGCATTTAAAAAAAAAGTTACATAGCGGACCCTGTACATTAGTAGAAAGTTCGATATTAATAAATAGTTCTCTCTCTCTCTCTCTCTCTATATATATATATATATATATATATATATATATATGCATATTAATAGGATCTATTAGCAGTTGTTAGATAAGAGTAAGATAATTAATCGAGCAGTACTTTGGTTAGGTTTGAATTGAATTCCGTTTAGTATATAATTTTCTAGATAAATATTAATATATGTTAAATATACGTATAGTATATTCGTAGTCTTTGTGTTCATAACACAATAACAGAGGAGAAAGAAAATTAAATCAAATAATTCGGAAATTGGGGAGAGGGGGGGGGAGGAAAGAAAACTATAAAACAGCTTTAATTAGATTATAAATACTTAATATATTAAAAGTAAATGTATCATTTGATTTATATTATATTATTATATTATAATTAGATTATTAATGTAATATTTAGTTTAATTACACGGAATAAGATAATTGATATTAATAACTAGAACTAGAATATAATATTGTGTAGGTATATGATCTGACTACATATTTCCAGTGGAAAATGAAATTAATTTAAAAAAAAAAATCGATTTTAAGTAATTTCAAACATTCACTGACAGATTTCAAGTTTATAAATTTCATATAAATTATCGAATTTCTGTCATTATTTTAATAATAATTTAAGAAAGTTAAAGGAAGACTTCTTTTTTTTGACTATAATATTTCCAACACGAGGCAGCAAATTCAAAAAGAAGGAGGTATTAAATTTAATCAAACTTGAATATTATACTTTCGAACAAATGAGATTTTGTAGAATATATTTTAATAAACTTGATAAAATACTATTATATATATCGTTCATATATATATTATGAAAGTTTATTTCCAGGTTATTTTCATATTCTAGTGCCATTTTCAAGAGAGAGTTTTTGAGTTTCTAGGTCTTAAAGATAAATAAGCTGGAGTGTCTCCACTCGACTATCTCGCAAATTTGAATTGGATTAATTAACATATATTTTATTTAAATTAAATTTTATTAATTAGAAAATAAAATTAGTAAATAATATTTATTAAATGTTTGGCTTTTTGTTGATGGCACCATGTCACGTGTTGGCGCGTGATTTGCAGTGTTAAAAAAATAATTCCGGTACTTTCAGGGATTCAATCTAGCTGAAATTCTATATATAGCAGTTTTATAGAATTTTTAATCATGTGAAAAATTATCAATCATATGTCTTTATTTTTACGGTCACTTTAGAGGAAAAAAAAATCAAAACGTTGTAGGTAATGACCCTCTTCCGGTTGAGCTACATTTCTCAAAAGTTGATAGAAAACTACGAATTTTGAATAATGCCCGTGTACCAAATTTCATGATTCTAGCTCAAGCCGTTTTTGCGTAATCTTGTCTAATACATATACACAACACAGACAGACAGACCATTTTTCTCAACCTTAGTGAAAATGATTCAGGAACCTTTAAAACGTATAAAAACATCAAAATCTCGATATCGAAAATTTTCGTCTGGCGAGATAGTAAAAACATGCTCAAACTCTAAAAGATAACAATTAAAAATAAGTTAGATTAGCTCAGCTAGTCAACTAAGCCAGATGCAATTGATCAAAAGTTACAGAAAATTCTAACCAAAATTGAACTAATTGATTGTAAAAAAAGCTTCTTCAAACGTAAAGAAATATTAATGTCTAATACGCTTCGTATTGTATTCTACAATGCTAATTGACTCATGGAAATCAACAAATCCAAGAACTAGTAATGATCTTCTTATGGAATAAGAAAATTGACGTTGCTCTAATAATATTACATTGTGGGACACATTTAACTTGACAATCCTATCTTTTATAGAAAGAGTGATTAGATGGTCTACCATATATATTACACTGTTCGTTATCAAAGGAGGATCACCTGTAATAATCAAAGAAAATTTAAAACAAGTGAAATTCAAGCTATAACGATAAAGTTCAAGCCAAACTCAAAGACAACACAATCACCGCAATTTATTGCCCTAGAGAGAAAGAGGGGGGGGGGCACTTCCCATTTTGACTCTAAATCAACATTTATATCAAAAGATTGAAATGAAGATGGACGGGAATAATATTAATATAATTTATAATAATATTAAATAATAGTTTATTTTTAGAATAATATCTTGGACTTGGGGTTATTCGTTTTTTTTTTATTTTTAGTATTGCGATCACGAAAATTTCAATGTCGAGATTTTGATGTTTTTATACGTTTTGAAGGTTCCTGTATCATTTTCACTAAGGTTGAGAAAAATGAAATTTGGTTTGAAAAACGGGCATTATTCAAAATTCAATCAATTCTATCAAATTTTGAGAATTGTAGCTCAGCCGGAAGAGGGTCATTATCTACCACGTTTTGATATTTTTTCCTCTAAACTGACCTTAAAAATAAAGATATATATTTGATAGTTTTTCGCATGATTAAAAATTGTATAAAACTGCTATATATAGAATTTCAGATTGATTGAATCGCTGAAAATACCAGAATTAATTTTTTAACACATTCCAAATCGCGGGCCAAGACGTGACGTGGTGCCACCAACAAAGAGCCACACACGCACTGGTTTAATAAATATTAATTATTAATTTTAATTTATAATTTATAAGTCGTTTTAGGTATATTATTCATAAGAAATAAGAACCTAGATTGCTAATTGATATATTGGTATGGTATATAGTATGATTAGTATTAATTGAATTATTTATTATTATTATCCTTTTTTATTTTGATTAATTATTAACATTGATTAATTTATTTGTAGTTACACGTTGAAAATATTATGTAATTGTTCTGTCTATTATAATGAAGAGGAAGTGCTTCTGTTCTGTGCTTATCACAACCTCTTAAACATCAATTATCATCCATGAACGGATGAAATAGAAAATTGATATTGAATCTACGCATTGCGTATATCAATCAATTTTTCTTTACAATTCTATTTTTGTGATAATATCATTAGAAATATATATATATATATATATATATATATTTAGATTCATCAAAAATAAAATTTTATTTAATAAATTATTTATATAATAATATATAAATATATATTATATTATATAATTTATTTATTTTATTGAAAAAATATATCTGATTCTTAGTAAATGATTATCAGTCAATATTCTTTTTTAAATTATTTTTTTAATAAATATAATAAATTATTATTATAATATCGATAATATTATTGTGTTTTAAATAAAAAGTAAAAAGTACAATTCCAGTAATGATTTTTTTTTATATCGTGCGATAAGCCACTCAGTCAAATTTCATGGAAAACCAGAATATAAATAAAAATAGGATTAGAATTTATTTATTTTAATATTTATTTTCATAAAATATTTTAGTATACATTGCAAAGTGAATATGATCGGTTGGGCTGAGTATCCGGTCCACCTTGCCAGGTAATTCATTAATAAGTATTTTATTCACTCTTTAATTAGAAAAATTATTTATTTGTTTTCTATCCACACTTTCTATTAAAATGAATATTTTAATTAATGATTTATGTTTTTTTTTTTTTTTTTGGATTAAATTATTTGATTTTTACAACTAAACGTTATGATCATTGATTTCATTTTTCATTTTTTAATGCTTTCATCATCTTTGGAATATATTAAAATTAATTCATTACAAATATCCATCACCAAAGAGCCAAACATGGTGTGCTGATTTAATAAATATTATTTATTAATTTATAATTAATTAAATTTAATTTAAATATAATATTTATGTTATTTAATCGAATTCAAATTGCAAGATAGTCGAGTGGAGACACTCCAGCTTATTTTTCTATTGTAGTTAGTCTACAATAGAAAATTCTTTTGTATCATAGCAGCTTGTACAATGTACGACTTTGCTTTCTCACTTTTTATTTACAGTCCATTTATGATTTCATATTGATGCTTGTTTACAGAGAATATTGTCCTTTAGTTTTTGGTGTTCTTTATGTGTCCTTTTCCGCATCTGTATTTTTTAATGTTTTCCTGTACATCTGTCCCACATGGGATGTTTATTTTGAGTACATAGGTATGTTCATATTCATGACATCTTTTGCATTGTATTATTAGGATAGATTATTTGGAATCGATTTTAACCCTCAAAATTGCAAAATTTGTTTTATGTCTTTTGTTTGTTTTTATGAATCAATACTAGCATGAATAATGAAAAGCATTTTCTGATAATTGCGTTCATTTCACGTTTTACGATTAAATTAAATTAAGTCGAATATTTTAAAGAAGTAAGTATATAAAAAGAAGTAAAGAAAATAATATAACACCCATTCAGAATCAAAGCAATTAAAAAAAATTAAATGTTTGTATATTTATAGAATGGATTTATCTATGTGACTTAATTGAAAAGAGTATGCACTTTATATGTGTCAATTCTATTACTTATATAAAAATTGTTAATTTAAAATTATTTTAGATTCACCAAATTATTATAGAATTGTGTTTTGTTTTTTTTTTGTTTTTTTTTTAATATTATTTAAATCCAAATTTAAAAAAAATTTAAGAGGTATCTCAATTTGGCCAAGAAGATGTCAGTTTTCCTTTTAAAAGCTTTTATTCTGAAAGGATGACGTCCATTTGACCTCCTTAATTGAATATGTCCCAGGTTCTAGGTAATCCTGTGACATTGTCACTCAAACTTAACTAAATCCTCCTGAAACTCTACAATTTCTTGTAAAGAATTAATTGAATTAAAACACAGGTGAATTTAATTGAAGTGGTATTAAATATAAATCCTATCTATAATACATTGGTTATATACCTATAATATAAAAAAAATACTCTTATTACTTTTAAATTTAATTTCAATCTCATGTGTTATGTGTATTATATTCAATTATAATATAATATATAAACCAGCCATTGATAAACAAAAATAGATAAATAAATTGAACAATTGAATCAGTGTAGAAATTGATAGTTGATGTTATTCCCCACATTAAGAGAAAGAAAGAATATTAAAAAACTTCAATATATACGGTGACCATATTTTTTTTTAGAACCAAATTGAGAAAAATTTAGAAAAAATGTTTAATCGATTAGTCCAGAAGACGTTTGAGCTTATTTTTAGAAGCAAATTGAAAAAATTTTGAAAAAAATTCGGAAATGTCCTAAATACTCCAAAAAACGGGACATTAGCCTGTCCCGAAGACTTTTTTCGCACCTAAAAACGGGACGTTTGGTCACCCTATCAATATATAAATAAATGTTCTTAGTCATCACACCTATTCAAGAATTTTCCCAATTGGTTTCCCCATTAACAAAATTTTATTAATTTATAATTTATATAATTTTAATTATATTTTATTTATATAAATATAATAATATGTTAATTAATTCAATTCCAATTTGCGAGATAGTCTAGTGGAGACACTCCAGAATTTTTCTATTTACTGAAAGAAGCTGAACAAAAAAAACAGCAATTTGTTAAATATCTATTTTTATATGAAACACCGTCAAATGTTCTTAGTCATCACACCTCTTCAAGAATTTTCCCAATTGGTTTCCCCATTAACAAACTCACTAGCTATTGAAAACCTAGTTGAAACCCATCAATGTATAGAGTATAGAGATCATTTCTATATCAACTCTATAAATCAGATTATATAATCTACGATAAATTTTATTTTCAATTAGTGTCAATCTCATCGCTTGAAGTCATGGACCTCGTCACACATTGCAGATGGATAAATAAATGTTTAAATTTTAATATTGATAGCTTTGGATAATAAAACAAATATCATAAATTGCTGAAAGTGCCAGAATTAACTTTTTAAATTTTGACTTAAAAATGAAAGTAAAGGTTTAAAATTAAAATTTAATTTATGTTAATTAATTAATTTAATTAAATAACAATACTATACTCTTCATTTTAATTTAATTAATTAACCCAATTCAATTATACTTAATTTATAATTTATATAATTTTAATTATATTTTATTTATATAAATATAATAATATGTTAATTAATTCAATTCCAATTTGCGAGATAGTCTAGTGGAGACACTCCAGAATTTTTCTATTTACTGAAAGAAGCTGAACAAAAAAAAAACAAACCAATTTGTTAAATATCTATTTTTATATGAAACACCGTCAAATTTACCGTCTTCCATGTATCAATTTTAAATTTCGATGATGTCTCTCTTTCTCATTTTTCATTTCGTTAGACAAGAAAGAAATCCCTGGTCGGGGCTTCAATTAAGTTATTTTATTCGATCGCCAACTCTCAAGAGACCATCTTTTTTTTTTTTTTTTTTTTTTTTTGTCAATAGTGCAAAGATCTTTGACCAATCCAACCGCAAGGCGATGAAAATTCTCTTAATAAAAGATTTACAGCCGATCTTGATAGGAACATTTACCCTTTTACACACATCTTCTCCGTTCCAGAAATGAATATATAATTAATTTGTTAATTATTTAAAATTATGCATTCAATCAATTTGTGAATAGAATTCTAATAAAAGTTAAATCATTCTAATTTATTTATTATTTTCAAAATAAAAGATAGAATAGAAACTGAATGAATAAGGTTCAAAGTGAAATTTCCTAGCAAAGAATAATCAAACAAAAATATTTTCATATTTAAACCAATAAAAAAAACCTCTGACTTTTGTACGTCCTAAGCAAGGACAACGCCTATCAACTCGGTTATATCAATGAGATATCCTATGATCAGTAGAACGGATCCTCTCCACCTTTACCTTGATTTTCTTGATCGGAGACGCTATCAAGTAGCTTTTCCCCAAGGTTGTTCCCGGAGGCTGGGTTGACTCCGTCCAATAGACCCTAGCTAGGGAAATTCCCTTGCCAGACCCGGGACTTGAACCCGGGACCATGTGAATGTGAGGCATGTTCGCTACCCACACACCCAATGGCGCCTATATTTAAACCAATATACAAATAAAATATAAATATTACTAACTTTTTTTTTTACTACTAGTTGAATTTATAATATTCAATTTTTTAATTGAATTTAGAATTTTTATTTTCAGCTGCAATAAGATAATTAATTGGAGATTATTTATTTACCTTAAGATTCTTCATTATCACAATCCATCCTAAAATTCATGATAAAATGTTAGCCTTTAAAACGATACTCTCACATTAATAATTATTTTATTTCTGTGAAAATAAACTTATAGGTTATGTAAAATGGTGGATTCCCTACAATTCTTTAAGAAAGTTTTTTTGTTTCTTATACCATCCTCTATCTCTCTCTCTCTCTCTTGCTATAACAATTTTTGAAAATAGTTAAGGATCCATGTCACCTCTCGGATTTTGATGAAACTTGCCAGTTGATTCCTTGTTTAATTCTAAGAAACTTTTTTCTTAGGCAATATAGCGGGGAAACTTTTAGTTTTCGAGATAAAAAGGATTAAAGTTTGGATATAAATCCATTGATATTTATTTTAGCTACCATGTTTTATCCATTTGACAAGCAGAGGGCTCCACTCATTTTCGGATTTTTTTTTCAGTTAACAAATTAATTAATTAAATAATTTCCCGATATCCTACCGAACCGAAAAATAACGAAAATTAGTGAATTAGTCAATAAAACATTACTTAATGACTGCACATTTCGACGTTCATAACCAATTAACCTGTCAAACTTAAAAAATAATTATTTATCTCGGAAACTACTACTATTAGTGTTTCCCCGGTATATTGCCAAAGGAAAATGTTTCTTAGAATTAATCAAGGAATCCACTGGCGAAGTTTTATCAAAATCTGAGAAATGACATGTATCCTTAACTATTACCCAATTTTTTTACATGGTATCATGGTATTTTCACAATTATCATAATTAGATTGATTAATTAATTTCAAATCAATGTTTTTCTATTTAGAATAATAAATTATATATATTTACTTGAGACTATTTACGTATGTATATCGTTAAATTAAATATATAAACTCAAAGGTCGATAATTATGATTACTTATTATTTATGATTTTATTTGATTCATTAAACTGTGTGAATTATGGAAAAAATAAATTAAACTTGTTTTTCTATTTTCCCGTAATAGATTTAATTTACCCATCGATTAAACATTATAATGAATATTGAATATAGATTGTGTTGGTTAATTAGTCAAATTAGCTGGAGTGTCTTCACTCGACTATCTCGCAATTTGAATTGGATTCAATAACATAATATATTATATTTAAATTAAATTAATAAATTATAAATTAAAATTAATAAATAATATTTATTAAACCAGCGCATGTTTGGGTCTTGTGTTGATGGCATCACGTTACGTGTTGGCGCATGAGATTTGCAGTGTTAAAAAATTAATTCTTGTACTTTCAGCGATTCAATCAAGCTGAAATTCTATATATAGCAGTTTTATAGAATTTTTAATCATATGAAAAATTATCAATCATATGTCTTTATTTTTACGGTCAGTTTGGAGGAAAAAAAATCAAAACGTTGTAAGTAATGACCCTCTTCCGGTTGAGCTACATTTCTCAAAAGTTGATAGAAGACTACAAATTTTGAATAATGCCCATTTACCAAATTTCACGATTCTAGCTCAAACTGTTTTTGAGTAATCTTGTCTACATACACACACACAGAGAGACATTTTCGTCAACCTTAGTGAAAATGATTCAGGAACCTTCAAAACGTATAAAAACATCAAAATCTCAATATCGAAAATTTTCGTGATCGCACTACTATCTCTGACGAGAGCTATTATTTATTTATTTATTTTCTTCTTCTTCTTTTCTTATTTACTTATTAGGCTAACTAACTATTGATAAATAATAGTTATAATGGTTATAATGATTAAATGGCGACAGATTGTATAACATTGCCACTTCTTCTGACTCCAGTGTTATTTCTGGTGTCTATTAACACCCTGGATTAATCCATAAATGAGGGCGATTGTGTTGTCGGCATCCCCGTGTATTCTCAGTCGGTGGGTAGATTTGACCCAGATGTTCCCTGGAGCCGAGCCAGGCATTCATCCCAGTATTCGACCTCCACGAAATAGGATTGGAGAGGGATGCAAAGAGGGGACGGGGGGGGGGGCATGGGAGGGAGAAGGGGATGAATTCACGCCAAAAGTTTTACTCTACCCTCCCAGGCTCATTGCAAGTTGTTGCCTTTCCATTTGCATTCACAAATCAGAAATCCTGCGGCTGTGAAGTCCTCTTGGTAAATTGTGGCCAAATCAGCCGAGAACTAAACACCTACTAGAAAGTTGGACAATTCCCATTTAATATGGTAACCAGATTCAGACTATAATTAATGAACATTATTCGACATTAAAATGTATAAGCTTGTAAACTATTTGTTATTTTTACTTTGTTTTTCTTTTTTTATTTTTTTAATTGAAAATAAAATTTAATAATTTATTTTGATTTGTATATTATATTTTATAATAATGAAAAATACATATAAATATATAAGGGAATTTTTTAAATAAAATCACATATTGATATTTGTTATTGTAAATTTATTCAAAAAAATACAAAAAATACACAACGTTTCGACTGCACTGTCCGAGCGCCCTTGATAACGATTGCAGAAGTACCCATCAAAACGTTGTGTATTTTTTTGAATAAATTTACAATAACAAATATCAATATGTGATTTTATTTAGAAAATTGCCTTATAAATAAAAATAGCCACCAATGCTTTAATAATTTAATACATATATATATATATATATATAAATAAATAACTGTATGTAGTTTAAGAGTTGATGAAAAGAAAATTATGAAAACTATTAAATATTTCACTCGTATTTAAAATTAAATTTAATTAAATTACAAATGATTCAAATTCATTCATGAATCATACTATCATCGTATTATATTTAAAAAATTTTTTAAGTAAATACCTACTATTTAATGAATCCTGAAATATGGTACATGGGCATTATTCAAAATTTGTAGTTTTTCTATCAACTTTTGAGAAATGTAGCTCATTCGGAAGAGAGTCATTACCTACCACGTTTTGATTTTTTTCCTCTAAAGTGACCGTAAAAATAAAGATATATGTTTGATAGTTTATCACATGATTAAAAATTGTATAAAACTGCTATATATAGAATTTCAGCTTGATTGAATCGCTGAAAGTACCGGAATTAATTTTTTAACACTGCAAATCTCACGCGCCAACACGTGACATGTGCCATCAACAAAGAGCCAATAAATAATATTTATTAATTTTAATTTATAATTTATAATTAATTAAATTTAATTTAAATATAATTAATATATGTTATTTAATTTAATTCAAATCGCGAGATAGTCGAGTGGAGACACTCCAGCTTATTTACAATTTGTTGTCATATTGTAATGGTTTAAATCTATGCTCGTTTAAATCACCACACCAACATTAATTAATTAATTTTTATTTTGTTTGTATGTTTGGTGTAATCGAGATATTCAACTGTCTAGCACAGTGTTTTCTTTCGTGGGGCCCAAAGGGGGGGGGGGGCATTTCGATTGTAAAGGGGGCAATTCAAAAATGCACTTGATACAAGTTTAACCCTTTTTAAAATTAAAAATAATGTTTATGTTAGATAGGGGGGGGCATCAGAATTTTAAAAGGGCTTGGCCCAAAAAAAGGTTGGGAAACACTGGTCTAGCTAGCATCTAGTAGATTGATTTGTTTAAAAAAAATTTCAATTAACATTATCAATAAATAAATATGAAAATTGATGTTTCCCGATGTTCACAAACATCGAATATAACCACATACTATAAATATATAATATTTTCTTTTCACAGTGCATATTGAAATTATATTAATCAATAAATACAGATATATCCTCTACGTATATTTATTCAATTTTATTAAACTGTAAACAGATTGATGAAAAAACAAAACAAAATTAATTATTACGTTTATTTAAAATTCATCCATTATTCATTGAATAAAATGAGAATGAAATTGATAATTCATATCATATATTGATAAAAATTTCAATTATTGAATTAGAATTTATACACATTAATCTCTCTCTCAAAAAATAAATGCGTTTCATTGAAAATAAAGCAAACACTCGAGGACTGTGAGATGTAAACGGGGAAAGGGGAAGGGGGGGGGGGTTTGAGACCCCTATTTACTCACTAAAGCTATCATGGATGAGTATCAAGAGATAAATAATACATAAAATACATAAATAATACATAAAAAAGAGGCTAACGGAAATAAAATTTCCAAATATACGCCCACCAAGATATAAATCGGAGATATTTATTCTTTATAGCTTCTTATCAGTAAAAATCCTGCTTTGAAATTTTTATTAAATGAATAAGATATACATATTAATGCCTATATATGTAACAGCGCTTTTGATGGCGAAACATTGAACTAAAAAAATATATTAATTATGACTTATCTAAGATGCAGGACTTTGATTCAGTATTAAAATAAATTAATTAGAAAAACTATGAAATTGGTTTGCATCAAATAAGGACTTTAAAATCGATTTATCTACATTTTAAGCAGGCCTATTTTATTATAAATTTTATGTACATTTTTGTATATTATAAAATTAAATTAATAAAATTCTCTTAATTAAAGATTTTTATTTTTTTTATTTTCCCATATACCTGTTAATTATAATATCCTATAAAAAGTAGGTATATTTAATATACGTATAAGTAAGTAAATATATTTCAATTTATTATATTATTTTTTGCTAAGAGATTTTCTTTTCTTTTTTCAGCTTGCAACCGAACTTACAAAGGCGATATTGGTAAAACTTACGATTTGGAGTTGCATCGGCCCCGAGAGGATAAATTGCCTTTCCAATGCGAGCTCACGTTTGTTGCTGGGGGCGGTGCCCTTGGGGACATTGTTCAGGTAACTGACATCCATTTAGAATAATAATTCAAGTTACTTGAGAGGAGTCCAGACCAGCCTTTCATCAATTCGTTTAGGACCGAATGATTGGCCTAACAATTAGCTAATTCTCAACCAGGCCATCTATTCTCTCTTCCTCATCCATTTAAACTTTAAAAAGACAGTGAAAAATGTTGTCAGAACTTAGACAATGTTCCTAACTCAATAATTTCTTAAGAAAAGAATATATATATATATATATATATATATATATATATTATTTTGATAAAATTTATAAAAAAAAATTATTATTTTTTAATTATATATGTAATCTTTAAATAGATTAGGTTATAATATATTCAATTAGCTAAAACATTAAATGTTTTAGATACATATATTCTTTTATTATTTTTTTCATATTTTGAAACAGATTTTTAAAAATATTTTTTGTATTTTTAATTTCATCTTTAATAGATTCCTGATCATTAATATCTTGTATTTTGATAATATTTACTATTTCTATTCAATCTTCTTTATTTTTGAAGTCTTCCAAAACTGGATAGCTTGATAAGGCGTCAGCTACTAAATTTTCTTTTGCTTCTTTGTAAACAACTTAAAAATTATATTCGGTCAAATATAACATATATTTTTATAAATCTGTCTAAGTATTTATAACATCTTTATAAGTAATATGTGTTTGGAGTAACTAATAATAAATTAAAATTAGTTCATTACATATGGGATGAATGCTAGATTGTTTACTTGCAATTTTTCGCTTATTAATTATTATGAAACCGGTGAAATTGGTTTCTATTGAATTCGTTAGAGGTCGAATTAAATGAACTTTAACAATCATCAGGTTATTAACCATATTTAGTAATGATTTCATAAAAAAAACCTATCACATCCTACGCAAGGAAAACCCCTATAAAGTTATATCAATTGGGTATCCTATGATCAGTAGAACGGGTCTTATCTTTACCTTGATTTTCTTGATCGGAGGCACTACTTTTTATCAAATAGCTTCCCAATTTGGATCCCGGATGCTGGGTTGACTACGTCTCATAAACCCCAACTAGAGAAATATTTCCTTGCCAAGAGAATGTGTGCCAGCTACGCTGCCTCCTACCCTGTGGAGCATCATTAATAATATCATAGTTAATAATATTATTAAATAAACTATGAATTTAGTTTAGTCTGTTATATTATATTATTATTTATTATGAATTAAATTATATCAGATTATCAATAAAAAATTGGGGAAAATACAAGTAATAATGAAAATTTCCATGAGATGGACACTTACATTAAATGAGTTAATAATTTCAGAGTAGATTTTGAAAAGATGGCTAAATAAGGTAGCTTCAGAATTTGAATTTAATCGTGTCAACTATAAAATCTTTTCTTATATTATTTTTTTTTTTTTTTTGAAAATAATAAAACAAATTTAAATTAAAAAATATATTTTCATTTATAAAAAAAACCTGATCATATGTAACTGACTAAATAATTAAAAGGGAATCCGATACGTTTCTAAAAAGAAAAATCAAATAATATTGATGTAACCTCAAATGATTAATCTAAAAATAAGACTAAAATCATATTCCTATTTTTCCAAAAAAATAAAAAAAAAAAAACGTTAAAAATTTTGGTACTTATTCTTTTTTAATCATTACCCCTAAATATTTTTATGTAAGTTGATATTACTCCATGGTGAAGAGTAAATAAAAATCGAAATCGCCTCTTTTTAGCATCTTTCCTATTATAGCCCCCCATGATAATTTTGAAAAGAAAATAATAACTAAAAATTTAATTTATAAAAATACTAACAGATTTCTAAAATAGCAAATTAAAAATATATACTTTTTAATCACAAAAGTTTCATCTTTACCCCCAAAAATTTCATTTTTACCCCATTTGGGGTAATTTACCTCGGTTTCCCGACCGCTGCTCTAAAGACTCTAAACTGTAAACTAATTTTAAATTAAATTTTTCTACGACACCAATCTATTCAACATTCAATTTTTATATTTGATTTATACATTTAATTATTTTTGGATTTATTTATTTATTTATTTTTTTTGAGGGGCTAGGAGGGAACATTCATGAAACAATTTAGAAGAAAAAAAAAAAAAAAATAAATTACCAACGAAATGTTGATATAAGATTTAATTAAAAGATAATAGAATGGTATTATATACAAATGGATATATATTTTTTGTTAATATGCGACAGTTAATAAGGCCCTAAGTTAGAATACAATAGCTAATCTCGTCCAAGTAATTAAATCGTATTTTTCCATGGCTTTTTTTTCATATTATCTATCTAAAATAATATTTCCCCCTCTAAATATATATTATATTATACATATTTTTGATGTCCCTTTATTTATTCTTCTTTTTGTAACATAGAAAGAGAAAAAGATAAAATCAATGTCTGTCTGTTTATTTTATTATAATATATATAATATATATTATATATATATATATATATATATATTAAATCGTTGAATTTTAAATCAACACAAACACCCCTCTTCATTATTCCAATATTGACGACTCATTTCTTTCTTTGCTATTTCTTGTCAGTTCATTTTTCTTTTTATCATTTTTCTCTTTTCATTTTTTTTTACCCCTCAATGGTGGGTGAGCTGACAAAAATCTTTTCATTTCTTGGAAAGCAAGTGGAAAGATTGAAGTTCCATTTCCTTGGCAGTCATTTCAGGCCATTAAAGCTCTTTTAATCATTAATACCACTCGTAATAGAAGTGGTGTTTTCACCTTTGCTTTCGTTAAATAACACCTCTCGCTTTACAAAATAATTTAATTAAACTGAAACACATTTAAATTCCACTTGAATTTTCACAGCATTCTTTTCATTTTGTAGGTATTTATATGTATTTATGTTGTTTTTTTCCCTGATTTTTGAACTTAGAAACATGTATTCAAAAAAAAAAAAAAAAAACTTTATAAAACATTTAAAAAAATAAGTATTAGATAAAAGTTTTACTTATTATAAAAATAGAAAGAACAGTTTTTATTCCATATCAATAATACATTTTTTATAACATTTTGAATAATATGATTTTTAGTTTTAAATTCTAAATTATATAATTGACTATATAAAAGTATAGATAAGTGATTCTCAACCACTGTGCCGCGGCACAGTAAATCAACCAGTGTTCCTCGAGATTATCAGGCTCTTAAACATTTCCGACTTTCTAAATTTTTTTAATTTAGTTTTTTCTAATTTAGACCACTTTTTTACTATCTCGCCAGAGACAGTATTGTGATCACGAAAATTTTCGATGTTGCGATTTTGATGTTTTTATACGTTTTGAAGGTTCCTGAGTCATTTTCATTAAGGTTGAGAAAAATGAAAGATTACGAAAAAACAGTTTGAACTAGAATCATAAAATTTGGCATACCGGCATTATTCAAAATTTGTAGTCTTCTATCAACTTTTGAGAAATGTAACTCAACCTACAACGTTTTGATTTGTTTTCCTCTAAACTGACGATAAAACCAAAGATATATGTTTGATAGTTTTTCACATGATTAATAATTGTATAAAAGTGCTATATATAAAATTTCAGCTTGATTGAATTGCTGAATTTTTTAAAACATTGACTGGCAATCACGCGCCAACACGTGACTTGGTGCCATCAACAAAGAGCCAAACATGCGCTGGTTTAATAAATATTATTTATTAATTTTAATTTATAATTGATTAAATTTAATTCTAATATAATATATTAGGTTATTTAATCCAATTCAAATTGCGAGATAATCGAGTGGAGACACTCCAGCTTATTTTGTATTTGGAACCTTTGCTAATTTGTTTTGATTCTTCGATTTAATCTTTTCGTTTAAATCCTGTTTAATTTTTCTCGTTTCTTTTTTTTTTTTGATTAATTTCTTTATTTGATTGTTATTGTTTTGGTTTTTTTTGAAATTCTTTGATATTCGTCGTATCGTTTCTGAGCCGGAATTCTACTTGTCAGGATCGAAAGTATTGTAATATAATATTTTTTTTAACTTGTTGCATTATTAATTTAATTAAAAATTTATAATTGAAATTATATTACGTAATTTCATTAATTGTTGCCTTTTAAGTAAATTGTTTAGAAAACTTCCCTTGTTTAATTGATTTAAATATTAATATTTTTTTTATACAAAAGTAATTTTAGGGGAAGATTAACGAACCAGCAATTTTCGCATTTTTTTATTTTATTTTTTTTTACTATCTCGCTAAGGACACACAATGGACAGACGGACAGACATGATGCTAAAAATACTTTTTTCTGTTAACAAAATGCATGATTCGTGGAGATATGTAAAAATCTCCACATGTGATAATTGGTGTGAAAACAATACCTTCCCTTCCTATAAAAATTATTATAAAAATAAAAAATAAGTTGACCTGTGGCCAGGTCCGAACCGACCGACGGTTTGAAATAAATTAATTTCCAGCTACAGAAACAATTTCAAATAATTTTAATATATCTATTAATGTAATAAAAAACAGATAGGTATATAACATAAATATTTTTAATTTTATTTTATTTATAATATATATGCAAGACCAGGCTGTGACGTCATGAATGGCTGGATGACGTCATATAATTTTAAATCAAGAAAAAACTAATAAATATGATTTTCCCGAGGATAAAACCAATACAAAGTGCATGATTCGTGGTGATATATAAAAAAAATCTCCTTTGGTGTGAAAATAACCCTTTCCTTCCTATCGTCGATCGCTAATACTACCACTTCCGGTTTCCGGAATTGCACCAAAAGTTGATCAATTCATCCCACTGATGCATTAAGTAAATATACCAAATTTCATCAAAATCGGTTGAGCCGTTCAGGCTGTACACATCTATACGGACGGACGGACAGACATCATGCTAAAAATACTTTTTTCTGTTTAGAAAATGCATGATTCGTGGAGATATGTAAAAATCTCCACATGTGAAATTTGGTGTGAAAACAATACCTCCCTTACTATCGGTAAAAATAAATATAAGTTTTTAAGTCGAATGTTGAAGCAACCATCTCCTTTATACCTTATTATTTATTGATTGACTTTTTCGACACAAGAGAGGAAAAAAAACCTCAATATATTCTTTGCACCCTGGTTAACTTACTGATTTCAAAGAAATGAGAGAGAATGCGGCTTTCTTCCTTTTTATTGGGCTTTATTGATGATGGGTCGATTTCTAATGTGTCTTTTGAAAGAGAGAGAAAAAAAGAGAGAGAGAAGGAAAGAATGAAAAATAAACTTTTTTCTTTTTATTATTAATAATAATATTATTATTTAAAATTTATTTTACAAATGAACTATTAAAAGACATTTTTGATTTTTAAATAATATAAATATAAAAATTTTTTTAACAAATAATGTTTTTCCCATGGACTAAAAAGAATAAAATAATTTTTCTAACAAGTCATCTAATAAGCCTGACAAAGTTTATGGATGAATTTCTCTTCTAAAATCTTTTTAGAAGTTAGAATCCAGGTATATGAATATACAAGGTGTCCCAAAATGAAAGAGCAGTTTGTCTGTAATTTGAAATTGAAATCTGCTCTTTCATTTTGGGACACCCTGTAATATATATATATACTAGCTGATCAGAGCGCCTTCCAGGCGCTCTTCACACCTAGACGGGGGCTCCGCCCCCTGTACCCCCGAGTGATACATAGTATTTGGTTGAAAGTCTGTATGTAAAAGGTTTTCATCCATTTTGTTTCAATCAGTATAAGTAGATAAGACATATATTTGTTTTCTTAGAAAATATATATTTTAATTTAATCAGTAAATTAATTATATATTATTATTGCATATGTTATATTTATCTAACTCTGTGTCTATACAGTTTTCGAAAGTTCTTAGCCGCAGCATCCACTTTTCTCTAAGAGTCCCTATCCTGAGCTACAACCAAATCCTACCCTGACCCATCTCTCCCATGTCCCTTCCTTCATTGTCCACCCACCTTGATCTTTGCTCTTCCACCGGATGTTTCCCAATATTTGCATGTGTGTCTGCATACATATCTACGTATATGATAACTGAACACTTAATAATAATAATAATAATGTATTAAATGAATATAATTGAAATTTTAGTTTTAATTGCACTTTTTTTTTGGTTTTTATTTTTATTTATTTTTATTGGAATTATTACAAATAATAATAATAATAATAATAATATACCGTTTAATACGTGAAAATAATAATAATAATAATAATTTATTAAATTAATATAATTGAAATTTTATTTTTTATATTATTACATTTTTATTTTTATTTTTTACCGACCGACGATAGTAAGGGAGGTACATATTGTTTTCACACCAAATTTCACATGAGGAGATTTTTACATATCTCCACGAATATTTCTTAATTTAAAATTATATGAAGTCACCCAGCCATTCATGACGTCACAGCCTGGTCTTACATATATATTACAAATAAAATAAAATTAAAAATATTTATGTTATGTCCATATCTGTTTTTTATTACATTAATAGATATATTAAAATTATTTGAAATTGTTTCTGTAGCTGGAAATTAATTTACTTCAAACCGTCGGTCGGTTCGGACCTGGCCACAGGTCAACTTATTTTGTTAATAATTTATTTTTATTTTTTATTTTTTTTTGTTAATAATTATTACATTTTTATTTGTTCGAAAATTATTTCTACTTTATTAATTGTTAATAGTTATTACATTTTAATTAACAGTTTTCGGAATAAGTATATTCTCTTATTTTATAGAGATTTTTATTGTTTGTCTCAAAAGTCTACCTACAATATTTCATTACCATTGTATGATTCAAAATAAAATTCAAAATATTTAATAGGACATGACATGATCTTAGTATTAATTTATTTTCATTATATTAGATTGATTAATAAAATTCAAAATATTTAATAGGACATGACATGATCTTAGTATTTTTCCCATCCCAGAATATTTGCTAATATTACATGTTGGAGTTCCAATTACCTGCATATTTAATGGCAATTTCAATGCTGAATATACTTTTAAATAAAAAATTAAAAAAATTTGAAGTAAATGGAATTATTATACTTAATAAATCTATATATAAATTTAATATATATTCAAACAATAATTGAAACAATATAAATAAAACGATTCAATATTTTACTTACATTGTGATTTCTATTTCTATTTTTATTACAACTGTTATTATGGGTATGTTATTTTTGACAGTTTAAAAAAAATTAAAAATATTTGAATTTTGTAGATTATATGTAGCGCCATCTGTCGATAGTTTTGTGACACTACAGACTTTTACCAAAATATTACTAATTAAATTATTATACTTAATAAATGTATATATAAATTTAATATATATTCAAACAATAATTGAAACAATATAAATAAAACGATTCAATATTTTACTTACATTGTGATTTATATTTCTATTTTTATTACAACTGTTATTATGGGTATGTTATTTTTGAGTTTAAAAAAAATTAAAAATATTTGAATTTTGAAAATTATATGTAGCGCCCTCTGTCGATAGTTTTGTGACACTACAGACTTTTACCAAAATATTACTAATTAAATTAATTTTGGATAAATTAATTTTGGATTTAACTACACTAAAACCTTCCCTGGGATGCCCACAACAATCCCTGAAAGTTTCACCGTAAAAGGACGGGTAGTTTTTGAGTCTATAAGAGACAGACAGACACACAGACACACAGACACACAGACATTGCCTTTTATATATATAGATGCCATTTGAACTTTCTCAATACAAACGTTTTGTTTTTTACTTTCCCGCATACTTCGTATAAGGGAAGTATTGGAATATCGTCAAAAATTTCGACTTCGAGATTTCGATAGATCTTGACGTTTTAGACCTCCCTGAGTCGGAAAATACCATTTTTCGAATTATGTCTGTGTGTGTGTATGTAGGTATGTATGTAATGTCTGTGAGCAAATTTACTCAAAAACTAATCAAGCTAGGACTTCGAAATTTGGTACACCGATATTATTCACAGTTTGTAGATTTCTATCAAAATTTCGTCAAAATCGGTTAACCGGAAGTGGTACTTTACCTACACTGGTTGCGTTTACCTTTCAACTAAAGTACCAGTTTGCTTCGAGATATTTGCTTCCTATTTTGTATATAGATTTAAAAATATGAAAAAAATTCAGATACCAAATTTCATCATGATCTGACTACCGGAAGTGACATTTTACCTATACAAGTAGCGTTAGGTGTAAATTATCAATATATATAATAGTGTTAAACCATTTTACTTTATAATTTAAATTAATTAGTTTGTTTATTTTTATTGTTGTTAAAACATAATAATAATAACCTAATTACCTATTTATATGCTGGAAAGTCTAGGGGAGGACACTCCCGCTTTTTTGTTGTTGTTTTGTATCTCTTAGTAAAATTTTTAGTTTTAATTAAATTTAATTTTCATTTATAATAATTTTTCAATATGCAAACATATCGAATCATATCATGTTCTTTAAAATACTTTAATCCTCTTATTGAAAATTTTTGAAAAAATCAAACTCTTGAAGTAATGAACTAATTCTTTTCATTATTATTGTACTTTAACTCCATCCATTCAAACTTTTCCTCTGTTTTTTTTTTCCTCAAACTTTATTTTTTATCTTAATGGTTTAAAAAACAAAACTATATTAAAACTTTCTTCTCTCAACTTCTATTTGCTTACGTTAGATAGCAAATATTCTTCAAATAGTTGATCAGTGATTGATTTTTTAATTCTTTGTAATTATATTTACGATCAAACACATTAGATTTATTTAAATAAGTTAGTATTCATGCATAATATAATATAGTACATAAACGAGTATATTTAGTAAGTGAGTAGGAGTTTGGAATTTTTCTGACAGATATACTTCGACATTGGTTATTAGAAATATTCTATACCTCTACTATTACTACCATATATAATATGATAGAATGTCCAAAATCACTACCGGTGGACTCATCAGAAATAAATTTATAAAGAACTGATGATACATGAGGTAGAAATGATAATGAGGAAATTTAAAAATAATAAAGCACCGGGAATAGATCGGATACCTCCAGAAACCTTTAGTAAAGTGTATGCACAAAATAGTTGTTTCAATTTGGCTTAAGGAAAAAATCCGATTAGAATAGCAGGAGGTAATCATCATCCCACTTTTAAAAAAAGAAAATAGAACGGAATGTAATAACTACAAAATAATTTATTTTTTGATGTCATCGTATAAAGTTCTCTTGAATATTATTATATTAAAATTACGGCCATATGTCCAAATTCGGGACGGGATAAAATAAGCAGACGCTCTATAACCAATTTTATTCAACTTTAGAATACATGATTATACAAATTGGAGAGATATCAAACAAAATCCAATTAGACAAAAAAATTTCAAGTATTAGGTTACACGGAAGATTTAAATATAATAGGAGATTCCATAAACTCAATTAAAGATGGGGTAGAAAAATTAATAGACGCTGGAAAAGAGGTGGGGCTTGAAATTTTATCTATCTATCTATCTATCTCCGTGGCTCTACGGAACTCGAAAATTCTTGACCGCAGCAACCACACTTCTCCAAGTTTCCCTATATTCCGAGCAAGAACCCTCCAATTCCTACCCTCTGCCATCTCTCTCAAGTCCCTTCCTACATTATCCACCCACCGCGTCCTTGGTCTTCCAAGCGGTCGTTTCCCACTTGGTCTCCCCACCAATATATTTTTCACCATTCTTTCCTCTCCCATTCTAGCCATGTGCTCTGCCCATCGCGGCCTTCTCAATTTTATAATTCTAACTATATCTGAAGATGCATAGTGGTCATGCAATTCCTCGTTATGCATTCTCCGCCATTTCCCGGTGAGCTCATCTTTCTTTGGCCCATAAATACTCTAAATCTACTCTCGTCTCCTAAGGTCATAGACCATGCCTCACACCCATATAATAGAACCGGCAAAATAATTGTTTTATATATTTTAATTTTTATTCCATTTGATAATAATTTTTATAAGATAAGACCCTTTACTGCATGATAACAGGCGTTATCAGATTGCAACCTCGATTTCAATTCTTCTCGAATATTATTATCCTTCGTGATTACATTAAATTTTTCTACATTTTCGAATTCTACAATTTTATGTTATTCCTCTCTGTTATACTTTGTCTTAGCACTATTAATTTTCAGCCCCGACTCTTTTCCTGCTTCGATCAATTTTATATTATTATATTTAAGTCGTCTGAGTAACCTAATCCTTGAATTTTTTTGTTTAATTGGATTTTCTATTTGAATAAAAAATGGAGATAAAATTGAATTAAATAAATACAAAACCGAATTATTGTTCTGGTATAAATCAAAAAATTATATTAATATAATATATTAAAATGATTTTATTATATTTTTCTTCTAACTAAATTAATCTATATTTAATAATATTAAATTTAAAATAAGAAATAATTATGCTTAATTAAAAAACAATAAAATAAAAAAATAAATAATTTATTTTGCTATAAGCCAATGGAAACTTAAAGTTTCTTAGTAATTTCTTTATTTAAATTTTAAACAATTTTGCCAATTAATAATTTTTATTTTTATCTTAATGATAATTTAATAGATTTAACATTTGGTAAAAAAAATATAATTATATATATATATATTTCTCTCTCTCTCTCAATTGGAACTTTTTCTGCATGAATGGTTAGTTATTTGTATAAATTCAATTGGTAGTTCACACTGGCTTTTTTTCTACTCAGGATTTAGAATCCAACTTTCAAAGATTGAAGTCAGTGAAATGGAATAAAATAAAATAATACACACACACACACACACACACACACACTCAAAAGAATAAAAAAAACCTTGGTATACCATGTATTTTTTTATTTTGGTTGCCCGTTATTTGATCTATTGATATAAGTCTCTTTGATTTTTGTACATTTCAGAAATTAAAAAAAATAAATTGATTTATTTATAAAATAGAAAATGATTTTCCATTATAGCTTTAATAATCGGGGTAAAAAACATCGGTCAAGTTAAGGACTTATTGGTTACATTAAGTAAATAACACTTTTCTCTCTTGTTCCTCCATACTAATTTTAATAATAATAATAATAATAATAATAATAATAATAATAATCATAATTCCAGAGAGACACTTTGAAGATTTGAAGGTATATATATCTCTAATGATAGAAAAAGTCTTTTACTTGTTTACTGTATCTTAACATTTTCAAACATTATTTAACGGATATAAAAAAAATGAAAAACTGAAAAACTTGAAAAAGTTTCTTTTTTATTATTTATTTGTAAAGATTTAAATATTTTTATAAAATTAATTATTATATATTTATTTATAATATATACAATATATATACATATATTAAAATTATATAAAATATAATTTTTTCTTGGTTGAAAAATTATACAAAACTTAATTAGCTGGAGTGTCTCCACTTGACTATCTCGCAATTTGAATTGGATTAAATAACATAATATATTATATTTAAATTAAATTTAATTAATTATAAATTATAAATTAAAATTAATAGATAATATTTATTAATTCAGCGCATGTTTGGCTCTTTGTTGATGGCACCAAGTCACGTGTTGGCGCGTGATTGCCAGTCAATGTTGTAAAAAATTCAGCAATTCAATCAAGCTGAAATTTTATATATAGCACTTTTATACAATTATTAATCATGTGAAAAACTATCAAACATATATCTTTATTTTTACGGTCAGTTTAGAGGAAAAAAAATCAAAACGTTGTAGGTAATGACCCTCTTCCCGTTTAGCTACATTTCTCAAAAGTTGTTAGAAAACTACGAATTAATGTTGTGGTCTGAATCACGGTTTGAGCTAGAATTATAAAATTTGGTACACGGGCATTATTCAAAATTCTTAGTTTTCTAATAACTTTTGAGAAATTTTACTCATTCGGAAGAGGACCATTGCCTACCACGTTTTCATTTTTTCCTCCAAACTGACCGTAAAAATCAAGACATATGATTGATAGTTTTTCACATGATTAAAATTTGTATAAAACTGCTATATATAGAATTTGATAGAGCTTGATTACAGGAATTAATTTTTTAACACTGCAAATCACGCGCCAACACGTGACGTGGTGCCATCAACAGAGCCAAACATGCGCTGGTTTAATTTCCTATAGAAAAAGTAAAAATGCTGTACAAGCCAGTAAAAAATTAACAAATGTATAGGTATGGAGAAGATGTTTTGACAATACGCCAGTGCCAGCACGGGTTTGCAACATTCGGAAATTTTAATGTCGAAAATTCTACTTGAAGGGCGGTTGATGCTGATAAAAACTCAATAAAGGCATTCGTTGATTTTTTTGAACGATAAAAAACCTTTACTTCAAATGAAAGGATTAAAAAAAGCAAGTGGATCAGTTTTTTGACATCAAACATTTATTCATTATACGATAATTGTTTTTCAGTTTTACAAAAAAAAAAAAAAAAAAAACGAAATTACTTTCCGAACAGTCTAATACTAGGATTGTTGTACAATAATCCTACCAAGATCCAAGTTTCTCAATTGAGTGCACAAATTGACGTCACACTATTATATTTGAAGAAGACATTTATTTAAAAAAAAAAATTGATTTATAATTCTCAAAGAATTAATTAACTTTTCTAAGATAATTAATATAAAAGAGAGAGAGAAGAGCAAGCACAAATTTCTCATTTTCTGCAAACTATTCCTTTTAAATTGCTTTTAAAATGAGACATAAAAGAGAAGCACTGTTTCAACTTTCTTGATGCATTCACATATACATTTCAAAGGGTTTCAAATAGATTCCTAATTAAAATGACTTGAGAAAATCAAGATTGAATATGAAAAAAAAACAAGACAATTTTTTTATAAATAAATAAAATAAACTGGAATGATCTCTATTAATGTACTATTAATGACGATAATAAACAGAAAAATCTAATTATTTTATCATTAATATCAATTTAAATAAATAAAGAATTATATTTAATAATATAAATTAAAATTATAAAATAAATATTTAAAAAAATTGATTTTTTATTTATTTTAAGTAATATTTTTTTTTTTACCGACCGACGATAGTAAGGGAGGTATTGTTTTCACACCAAATTTCACATGTGGAGATTTTTGTAAATCTCCACGAATCATGCATTTTATTAACAGAAAAAAGTATTTTTATGCTGTGTCTGTTTATGCCGTTAAAAATTGAAACCTATAAAAACATAAAAATTTTCGTGATCGCGAAGATAGTATAAAAGTTGCTCAGGTTGCTCACCCCTGGACTAGAATCTAGACATAAGTCATATTTTAAAGATATAAGTTTATTTTTATAGATTTTTTATTAAATTGTGATTTTTTTTTATTAAATTTAATGAAATAATATTAATTCATAAAATTTTTTATAAGAGGATAGTTAGTTTTAATAAATAGTATAATAGTGAAAATAGATTAGATCGAAATAAAAATTGAATTAAAATGTGTCTAAATTCAACATTTCAGTTCATTCTGTTCAAAATATTTTTTTAATGAAGTGAAGCGATGACTCTCAATTCCTTTCTTCATTAAAACGATCATTCAATCGATTAAATCAAAAAAATTAAGAAATTAATTTTAAAAAAGAAAAAATTTAATTTAGTAAAACGATTTTTTGACAACTTGAAATAGACAAGTATTATGTGAATTGTTCATTAAATAAGGTTAAATAATTTAGTTGAGATTGCCCTTTTGACATTGCCCGCCAAAAACATAGGCACGGCAATAACATTGTTCCGCGTCTGATAAATATAAATTATTTCTCTCTGTTTTCAAATGTATTTAAATTTATTATATAAAATTCAAAAATAATTTAATTACCGACCGACGATATTAAAGGAGGTATTGTTTCACACCAAATTTCACTTGAGGAGATTTTTTTATTTATCTCCATTTATATTTTATCCTCTGGAAAAATCATCTTCATTAGTTTTTCTTAATTTAAAATTATATGACGCCACAGCCAGCTCAACTTATATATTATAAATAAAATAAAATTAAAAATATTTATGTTATGTTATATCCATATCTGTTTTTTTTTGCATTAATAGATACATTTAAATTATTTGAAATTGTTTCTGTAGCTGGTAATTAATTTATTTCAAACCGTCGGACGCCTGGCCACAGGGCAACTTATTGTATTTTAACATTGAAACATTTCTCCTGCATATTTCTATTTTCAAATTTTATATTCAAAAATAAATAACTTAAAATAACATAATTATTACTTGAAAAGGAAGGAAATAATTTATTGTTTTTATTTATGAAGAAATAAGAAAAAATTGAATAAGTTTCATGAAATGTAAAATTATTTTTTAATAAATTTAAAAATAATATCCCGGGTAGCGAGTAGATTCTTTTCTATAATCCCAGTAGAAAAGAATACTATTTCAGGGATTGGCTTCCCTGCCCTCACGTGAGCTCATGATTTCTTCTAAATCCCTCTTCTACCTGAAGGAATCATGTCCTTTACCCGTTGACTCCTTTCCATCCATTCCCTTACTTTCACTCCCCCCCCCCACCCCTGATTATTCAAAAAATCAAATTTATTTGGATGAAGGAGAATACCTAGCATAGATCATTAAAAAGAAAAAAAAATTGAAATCTTGTCTCTTATAGGAGACTCTTTAGAGTCTCCTATATATATTTGAATAAACCCCCCTTCGGGGGGTTTATTCAAATATATCCAGATCACGTCAACCCTTCGACTAGCAAAACCCGGTATATTCAAGAGTGAGACATGTCTTATATGCCTCTGAGAGGGCCCACCCCTCCAACGCTTCACATTAGTATAAAACTTGGAACTCATATTTATAGAACGCTTTGGAAAATTAGCAGAAACACTTCTATTCAATTGGATTCAGTTTATTCAAATTAATAACAAAATTTCATAAAAAATGAATAAAAGTAAAAAGATAGAACAGAATTTTCGCCAGATTTTCAATAAAATGGATTTTTGGTGAAATATAAATGAAAATTATAATTAATTTTTATTTGGTATCATGTTTACACTTGAAATAAACATTTTCTGATAACAATATATAAAACGCATATCAAAATACTCGTTATTCAATGTAGATTCATTTTCACTAGCATTATATAATTTTATGATGCTTCCTTAATTAAATATTAATTATTGAATTTTGACAGATGCAATGTGATTTCGGCTGCCATGTTGAATGACGTCGAATCTTTTGATTAATTATATTAAATGATTATTCTTTGCATATCTCTTCTCTCAATACAAGATTATCTTTGATTCTTGTATTTCTTGTATTATAACTATTTCCATGATCATTTTTCTTTGTTTAATCAATATTTAATGAATAAAGTCTTTGCCATGTATTGCTTATGAGCTGAATTTTCGTAGCCTTCAAGTGAATTTCTGTCCTATGTTTTTATTAGTTGTAAAAACAGTCGCGCCGGATTGGACGATGACTGGTAATTCTTTTGTCTGAGTTCAAATCTTTCAATTTGTTTATTTTTTATAATTTTATTCTCTTTAGATTTTTAATAATTTAATTATAAATGTTATAATATAATATTATTTAAATTATCATCCCTCCTTCAAGAATTAATTGTAAATTTATTTATTCCTATTAATTTAAATGTGAAGTTTAATAAATTTTAGATTAGATTCAAATAAAAATTTAATTTTTTAAATTATAGATTTATAACTTTTTACTGATATATTAATTATATACGATTTATAAATTTTGCCGCCATGTCGATTGGCTTTGCTTCTCGGTGACCTTGAAGGGGACAGCATAGCAATACTGCATTGCTTACCCTCAATGGATGAGATTCAACTGCCTTTGACTTTTTTTTTCAAAATAAATTATATTATTTCGCCTTCGTTAAATGAAATGAATATACAAATTAATTATACTACGGATTATACGACAAATAAATTAATACGAATTATTTGAATAAATCGATTTAACCAACTTTTTCATCCCATTCATTCCTTCTTTTTACCGACCGACGATAGTAAGGGTGGTATGTTTTCACACCAAATTTCACATGTGGAGATTTTTACATATCTCCACGAATCATGCATTTTCTTAACAGAAAAAGTATTTGTAGCATCATGTCTGTCCGTCTGTCCGTCCGTATAGATGTGTACAGCCTGAACGGCTGAACGGATTTTGATGAAATTTGGTATATTTACTTAATGCCTCCGTATGATGAATTGATCAAGTTTTGTTGCACTTCCGGGAAGGGTTATTTTAACACAAAATTTCACATGAGGACAGTTTTTACATATCACCACGAATCATGCACTTTGTATTGTTTTTATCCTCGAGAAAAATCATCTTTATTCGCGTTTTTTCTTATTTAAAAATTATATGACGTCAACCAGCCATTGATGACGTCACAGCCTGGTCTTACATATATATTATAAATAAAATAAAATTAAAAATATTTAGGTATCTTATATGCCTATCTGTTCTAATTACATTAATCGATATATTAAAATTATTTGAAATTGTTTCTGTAGCTGGAAATTAATTTCTTCAAACAGTCGGTCGGTTCGGATCTGGCCACAGGTCAACTTATTTTTAATATGTTGTCTCATTGTTGCACCGCTAAGAGGCGCTGGAGGCGCATAACCGATAACTCTGCATGAAAAATCCAGGCAAAAACACACAAGCCCGATTTTTTTTCAATTAGTTACTCTCTGCACTCGTATGGTGGCGCCAAAAACTTTGTTTCAGCAAAAACAATAGAGTTTACTAGTCTGTTAGATTGTCTGTGACGCAAAGATAAAATCAAATTAAAATCATAAATTTCCAGACATTAATGAAAAAACCTGTGGCAAAATCAAAGCCACTTTTAAATTCTTATCCACTTTTGTTTAAAAATATTTCTATAAATTTGCCTAAATTGTGTACTAAATACTAAATATTTTCCATTTTTAAAATTTACATTTTTTTACAAATTGTTTTTTTCAGTTCAATTACAATTATTAAAATAATAATATTAATAATAATAATTGTGTGTGGGTGTGTTTAATTTAAATTAATAAATGATTAATTAAAATAAAATAAATGGAGAATTGAATCAACTTTCATAATCAAATATTGATATAAAAAGTTAAACATTAAAATAAATATAATTTTTTTTTATTATTTTTTAATTTAGAATTTCGATATTGTTAAATACATATTAAATTACTTTACATTTTTTTAATAAAAAATAATATAGATACTATTTTATTGGAAGGGCTATATACTTGTCAGGATGACTAAATTTAATATATACTCACAGACCCACCATTGCAAAGGTCTAGAAACTATTTTCAATTAATGTAGAAGAGTAATCATTGTCTTACAATGCGCCCTTAACTAAATTGAACTGAACCAGAGAGTGGAATTTTCATAGATTCACTCTAACAGAAAACTTTCTTTAAAGATCAATTTATGTTTAAAGATAGGAAAAGTATAGGAACTGATAGGATATGATTATGGATAACATAAATACCAGTTTATAAAACATTCCCAATTAAAATATTGGATATGGACATATCCATCTTAACATTCTATCAAGTATGGGCCTTAAATTATACAGAACCCAATACTAAAGGATAAATTCGAATTTTGGATTTTTTAATTAACTTTATATTCTCTTGATTTATTTGATATATGTAAATCTAAATAATATAATAATAATAATTGTAAACCTGGCTTAGCTGTACTTCGTGGCGATTCATTTGGTGAGAGCCATTATTGCCTTTTGGGTTTTGGATTATCATACAGAACCCACTTTTCATCTTCAGTGATCAAGCGATCAAAAAACGCTTCTGTTTTATGTCGCTGAAGCAATAAGTGTGAGAGTGCATGTGATGGATCGTTTAGCCTTGTTTTCTTCAGACAGATTATGCTGTGCACAAACTCCTGCTCTGCTTACTTTACCAATCTGCTGCAAATGTTCTTGGATAGTCGACCAAGGTTGGTTAAGAGTCACATGAGGTTAAATCAAATTTGTTTGTGGCGGACTAAGGTTAAAGTGGGTCTTAGGCAACATTGTAATTCCAGGCCTATTTTTCAGAAAAAATTTTACCTTAGCGAACCACGGTTTGGCCACCGTTGGCATGTAGTATGTAGGGTAAAGTATACAGTCGTTGGCCTCCTATCACTAAAACACAAATAATAAGAGATTTTTATTTTAACGGAGACAACCCAGCCTACGGGATCAAATTGGAAAAGCTGCTTGATAGCGCCTCTGATCAAGAAAATCAAGGTAAAGGTTGATAGGACCCGTTCTACTGATCATACGTCAACTAATTGATATAACCGACTTGATAGGCGTTGTCCTTGCGTCTGAAAGTCAGAGGTTTTTTATTTTGTTTTTTTTTTTTATTTATTTTTTTTTTTTTGTCTTTTTTGAAAAATTCCTATTCTTTTTTCAGGTGACATTCGACAGTTTTACTTTGGGTAGATTTGTCTCCTTCCGCCAATCGGGATGTCCCGATGGATGGCTTACAATAATGGAAAAAGGACGCCCAGCTGTGGGTGGCGCCTGGTGTGGCACTTCCTGGGGACCCACTCTCTACTATAGGTAAGTTATTATCTCATTATATCGTATTTAAAATATAATCAAATAAATCAAAATGAAAATTAAAGACTATATGAGTAATATAGATTGGATATTAAAATGACAAATAAATAGCCCCTTTACAGCCACTAACTTTTTATATAAAATATTTTTTAATAACACACATTTATTAATAATATAATTAATAATATAATTCTAAAAAATGGAAAATGTGACACCTATTTTTAATAGTCTTGAAAATAACAAACAATAAATAAGTAAAAATCAATTAAAATTAAAATAGTAATTAAATATTATAAATAAATTAAATAAATGTATATACTATATTTATATGATATATTTATACGAAGATATAAATTATATATAAGTAGAGAAAAGCAAATTAAATTAATACTGATAATTCTTTTTATTGAGTTATCTTCGAATTTTTTAAGAGAGATAATTAAAAGTTTTTTGCTCTTAATAAGTGTGTGTGGGAGGATGGGATGGAGGGGGGTGCTAGATAGGTGGATTTCTTTCCTTGCACTTAAACTTTGCACCACTCATGCCACCCAGGGGATTACTGTAAATATTTTCTGTTGGATTAAACTTCTAATTGGATCAGTTTACATCTGATATAATTTACTAAGAGGAAGATGTTTGAAGTTGAAATGCTCACGATAAATTTATTTCAAGTCTAACGATAATTTAATATATCAAATTATATTTATAGTATGTAACCAAGTTATTTGAATTTTATACAAAATTTAACATAAATTAAAATTATCATTAACCTTTTGGTTGAAAATGAATACTTAAAGTCAGAAGATATTTTGTTATATATATTTAATTGCAATTTTCAAATTTCACAAATTGTAAAACAATATATATACCTAAATAGTATATAAATTCATGTATTTTATTCTTAATAAATGGATTTGATAAATTTTAAAAATTTGACAAAAATTTAATTTTTTGTTTTTTTACTTTTTCTTTCGAAAAGTCTATAAAATTTAAAAATTTTAGTCATAATTCTTTCTAAATAAATTAATTTTTAATGTTAGAGGACCTTAATTAATTCATTATTTTTAACCTCATCTAACTAAATTTAAGAGATATTTTTATATTAAAAAATTTCTAATATTTCAGATAACATTTTCAAATTCAAATATTCTTTTATATAAAATGTTGGTATATACATACAAAAGGCAATATCAAATTTAATGTGAATTTTAAATTTACTTGTTTGGCTATTTATAAATTTAGATAAAAATATAAAAATATTAATACATTTTCAATTAAAAAAGAATGACATGAGGCAATGGATGACGTAGTTAGTGATAAATTTAAATTAAGAAAAAACTAACAAAGATGATTTTTCCCGAGTGTGAAATCAATTCAGATCGATTTATCTTTATAAATATTATCTATGGTGTGAATTTCAAAAAAATTCTTAGAGTGGTTTAATATCCCAAAAATATATAAAGGTATATATATATATATATATATATATACAATTTTTGCTAGTATAATAAGATAAGATAATAATAATAATAATATGAGGACAGTATGTTGGAATTATAATTTTTTTTTGTTAATTGTGTTCAATTTGAACCTTATAAACTTCATCTTCAAGTATATTTAGGCCTGATGCTCCAAGTGCAAAATCAGCTTTCCTTCGACACTATACAGTATGGTTTAGACCAGGGATGTCCAACCTTTTAATTTAATGGGCCACATCGCAAACTTAAATATTTAACTGGGCCGCAAAATTACCAGAATATGTTAATCCTAGCTAGTGAATGTCTCAAAACTTATGGAGAATTTTGGGGATAGAGGTGGTTTTTTGTTTTTGAATGTTGCAGCCTTTTTTAAAGCCTCGAAGTTATAGGTCGCTTGCCGGACTGTGAATTCTTTAAAATTTAACTCCAAAATGAGTCGATAGTGGGCCGAATCAAAACTTTGAGTGGGCCGCAATGCGGCCCGCGGGCCGCGTGTTGGACATCCCTGGTTTAGACAGATTGAGACCTGAGTGTAGTAGTGATCCTCCTCTCCATTTGCCGTTCACCCTAAACAATCTAATTTGTAAATAAAAATTATTTAATGAAAATAGTTAAATTGATTAATTGTTCAATTAAAACCTCATATATATATATATATATATGATAAAATTAATGTATATCATCTACTCTTATGTTAGTAGATATACATTATCTTTATTTTAAATGGTACACATTTTCATGTGTCCAGTTTAATATTTTCATAATAAATATTCATTTTCTTAAAAATGGAAAGACGTTTTAATCTTAAAGAAGACAAGATTTCATGTTTCATTTATCGTGTTTAATTTAATTAATTAATTTTTGACACAGCAAGGTAAATTAAATTGCAGCAAGAGATACTTTATGTTTTACTTCATTTGATATATAAGTATATTTTCAAATGAAAAGCTTTTCGAATTAAATTATACAACTCAATTGCCTGATCCATTTATTCATTAACAAATTGAGAGATTGAATAAATTTCAATATAATCTAAATTAATTAATGAATAGAAAAAAAAATATATGTAGGAAGTAGGATATATGTATTTGTATTGTTACTGTAGTATTTATTGAGTAATTTGAAATTACTTTTTAAAAAATTGAATTTTAATTTTTCCTATTAAAAATATTCTGAATATTGATAATATTAAATACTTAATCAATTAATATATATTTAAATAATTAAATTAAGATTTAGTATTTTGTTCTTTTATCAAATTAATTGTATGCACGGCCGGTTATTGGGCTTTAATTGCCTTTTTTTTTAATTATTATGCATTCTGATTATACAAATAGTTTTCTTATAAATAAAATTAAAATTATTTAATCTGACAAGAATAAAATAATCAGCGTTGTGACCTTTATTTGACATTAAAGAAAAAAACAATTTATTGATTGTTTAAAAATATCTATGTCACATGAAAAATGCTCAATTTTAATATATAAAATCTAAAAAAATAATGAATGTAAAAAATACTTAATTTTTTTATCGGCGCCCCTTAAAATTTGGCGCCCGGCTTACTCGCCACTTTATCCGGCGCTGATTGTATATACATATTAATTATTTATTTACATGAAAAGTATCACAAAAATTCATTTTCTTAATTTTTTTTTTTAATATTATTTTATTATTCATTTATTTATTTATCACCAAAAATAATGATTGTAAAAAATATTTAATTTTTTTATCGGCGCCCCTTAAAATTTGGCGCCCCGGCTTACCCGCCACTTATCCGGCGCTGATTGTATATACATATTAATTATTTATTTACATGAAAAGTATCAAAAAAATTCATTTTATTAATTTTATTATTCATTTATTTATTTATCACCAGACATTTTTACTATCTCGTAAGAGATAGTATTGCGATCACGAAAATTTTCGATGTTGAGATTTTGATGTTTTTATACGTTTTAAATCATTTTCACTAAGGTTGAGAAAAATGTCTGTATATATATATATATATATATATATATATATATGTGTGTGTGTGTGTGTGTGTGTGTGTAAGTATGTAACCAAGATTACGCAAAAACGGTTTGAGCTATAATG
This sequence comes from Labia minor, assembly GCA_963082975.1. Classification (NCBI taxonomy): domain Eukaryota; kingdom Metazoa; phylum Arthropoda; class Insecta; order Dermaptera; family Spongiphoridae; genus Labia; species Labia minor. The sequence goes on from OY720349.1 coordinate 5,879,498, forward strand.
ATGAAATTTGGTATACGGGCATTATTCAAAATTCGTAATTTTCTATCAACTTTTGAGAAATGTAGCTCAACCGGAAGAGGGTCATTACTTACAACGTTTTGATTTTTTTTCCTCTAAAGTGACCGTAAAAATAAAGATATATGTTTGATAATTTTTCACATGATTAATAATTGTATAAAACTGCTATATATAGAATATCAGCTTGATTGATTAGCTGAAATTACCAGAATTAATTTTTTAACACTGCAAATCTCACGCGCCAACACGTGACGTGGTGCCATCAACAAAAAGCCAAACATGCGCTGGTTTAATATTTATTATTTATAATTTATAATTAATTAAATTTAATTTAAATATAAAATATTATGTTATTTAATCCTATTCAAATTGCGAGATAGTCGAGTGGAGACACTCCAGCTAATTTTTATTTATAATATAAATTTATAAATATGCAATAGGTATATATTTTTTTTCTTTTTATTGACTTAAAAACTATAATTAACAAATTTACCTTATTATTGATAGGTCAGTTAGATTAAATTAAAATTTTATTAAAATTTGTTCAATATTTGTTGAAATTTCATTTTTTTTTGTATATAGGTACATACATATATTAAATAAATATTAATCATTTTTTTATTTTTTAAACACAAATGGAAATTAGAAAAAGTCTATTGTATTTACATACATAAAAATTTTATGCATGAAATTCGCCAAAAGAGACAATTTTATTATTCATACTTTAATCGAACTTTTATGGAATAAATGTAGTAGAATGAATCAGGTTATAAAAAGCTATTTGTTCTACTTTGAATTCATTCTTTTATATCTTTCTGAGCGGCTCACTGTTGAGATAAACAAATATTTTCAACCAAATACCCTCGGGTTGACACTTTGAACCGCAGACGAATCGAATTGTTCTTAAAAAAAAATTCATATATGTATGATGAAAAACAAAAAAAAAAAAATAAAAAATAAAAAATACAATAAATGTAAACCGAATTGAAATATTTTTATTGGCATTCTTTTACTCTCCGATTTTTTTTTAAATATATGCAAAATAAAAGATTCAAATACGATATAACATTAAACAATAAATGAAAAATAAAAGTATTACTTTTCTTATCATCTTTAAAAAAAATATATAAATTCAAAAGATTATTAAATTTTTAATGAATAAATTTATACTATAAGATATCTTATCTTATCTTCTTATACGAGTAAAAATTGTTTGTTTGTTTGTTTGTTTCTTTGTTCTCAAAAACCGCTCTAACGATTTTTTTGAAATTCACACCAGAGATAGTATTTATAAAGAAAAATTGAGTTTTATTGATCACATGTCAGGAAAACTACATCTTTATTAGTTTTTTTCTTCTAAATTTAAATGTATATATGTGACGTCACAGCCACCGCCTGTGAGATATATATATCTATTCTTAAAATAAAATTAAAAATATTTATATTATATTCATATATTTGATTTTTTTTTATTTCATTAATAGTTTTACATTTAAATTATTTGAAATTGTTTCACACAACGTTTTGAAGATTTATCTTTATATTCGATTCGATATATAGTATGAGAATTAAATGACGTTATCAATTTATTATACTCCGGTAAATATTATAAAATATTATTTACTAAATATTCAATCAGTATCAAATATTCAATTAGATAAAACATTTATTTGTTTTTGTGTTCTTATATTTTAATTTAATTTAATCAGTAAATTAATTCCACCCATAATATAATATCTTACTTACTTGAAAATGAAAATCCAATTATGAGATCAATTATTTAAAATTATTTATTCGTATAATCTTGAATTTTGTGTTCTTACTTTTAATATATTTTTATTTAATCTGTAAATTCTCTTTTTTGATATGCTATTTTATAAATACAAAAATATTTTCCAAACGTCAATTGAAAATGAGTGAAAAAATGATTTCTTGGTTATATAAAATTAAAATATGATTTTTTAGACGTCCTCTACGCATTTTTAATATTAAAATTATTTATTAAAAAAAAAGTCGAATTGGCAGTCGTGGGACTGGCCGACAGAAGTGAAAACTTGTGCGTAAGAAATTTGAAAGCAGACGGAATGCGCACCAGCTTCACGAGAAAAATGAAATTTATATACGTATATATATATATATATAAAATTCATAATTATTTTTTTCAGCAAACTGATTATTATTACAAAAATATTAAAAATACGATGTGTATGAATATATATATATGTCTGTCTGTCTGTCTGTGTGTGTGTGTCTGTCAAATACTCAAAAACTACCCGTCCGATTGCGATGAAACTTTCAGGGATTGTTGTGGGCGTCCCAGGGAAGGTTTTAGTGTAGTTAAATCCAAAATTAATTTATCCAAAATTAATTTAAATAGTAATATTTTGGTAAAAGTCTATTTATGGTTACCATGGTTACATTGAAAAATTTACAATAAATAAATAAAAATAATTGGAAATCTTTTCAAATTATTATTTTGATAAATTTTATTAATATTTTTAATTTTTTTTAAACTGCCAAAAATAACATACCCATAATAATAGTTGTAATAAAAATAAAAATATAAATCACAATGTAAGTAAAATATTGAATCGTGTTATTTATATTGTTTCAATTATTGTTTGAATATTTATTAAATTTATATATAAATTAATTTACATGTTTAAATGTATATTTAATAAATTTATTTATTGATTCTTAATATTAATAATTCCAATTACTTTCTTGAAAATTTTTTTTATTTAAAAGCATATTCAGCATATCTCGCAAATTTGAATTGGATTAAATAACATATATTAATTTAAATTAAATTAAATTAATTCAATTATAAATTAAAATTAATAAATAATATTTATTAAACCAGCGAAAGTTTGGCTCTCTTTTGATGGCACCACGTCACGTGTTGGCGCGTGAGATTTCCAGTGTTAAAAAATTAATTCTAGTACTTTCAGCAATTCAATTTTCGATGTTGAGATTTTGATGTTTTTGATGTTATAAATAATAGTACCGGGACCCCGAGCCTCGGCTCGGTACTTAAGTTAAAAAAAATGATTCATTATTATTGGATTTGGCTGGTAATATTAAGTACCGGGACCCCGAGCCTCGGCTCGGTACTTAAGTTAAAAAAAATGATTCATTATTATTGGGTTTGGCTGGTAATATTAATACCTGGGACACCGATCTGTCGCTCGACCCTTTAAAAAATATTAATCTACAATTAATTATTTATTACAATTATTAAATGTTGCATCATTGCATCAATCTGATTAAAATGAATTGAACTGGGGTCCTCAATAATACAAACAAACAATTTTAGCTAGCATAATAAGATTAATCCAAGTAATATCGTCTATTTCTATTCGACACTATTTTCAGTTATGAAATGAACAGTCAGTAGAGAGTAAAAAAATTGTAATTGAAGACCGTTGTTTTTAAAAATAATTAAATTATTTTATAGATTATAAAATAAAAATTATTGTATTAACATTAAAAATATTGAAATAAAAAAATAATAGTTTGATTTAATAAACTAAAATATTATAAACATTTTTAATGTGAATTTCTCAGGGAGGTAGGGAGCCCAATTCATTTAACCATCCATGTTGTATAAGGAATCTTAATTTCTTAACACTCCGTTTTTTCAAATTTAAAATAGAGGGAGAGAAAGAGTTTCAATTATATTCGAATAGTCTATATATTCTATATATGAGTATTTTTTTTTTCTGAATTTAATACCAAGTTGATTTTCAAAATTTTCTATTCTTTATGCATATGATTGATTACATGTGTTAAAATTTAAACAAATTCAAATGTTCTAATTTATAAATTTATATAAAATTTAATATTATTTTTTCGAGACTAATGGCAAATACCGGTGGCCCTAGTCAGAGCAAGAGAAGACTCCTTTTGGTAGCGGCCCAGTCGATGATGTTATATGGATTTGGGCTTTACAACTATATTTTAAGTGAAAAAATGATTTCTTGGTTATATAAAAATTAAAATATGATTCTTTATATCTTTATTATACAGAAAAGTAGGCGTGTTAATATAAAATATATACCTGGGACACCGAACTATCACTCGACCCTTTAACCAATTTATACAATTTATTTTTATATACTTTAAAAATTTTACAATTTTTTAATTATTTATTATAATTGTTAAATGGGATTTCTAAAAATGACCCATTAAAAATTTGTTTCCTAAAATGTTTCAAATTAATTAAAATAAATTGTATAAATGTTCATTTATAAAATCTATATATCTGTGAGTTTGTTTTTCGATTTTTTAAATTTTGATTTTGGATTCGATTAGAGCTTAAAATGTGTAAATGTAAAGTGGTCTTGGTTTTTTTAAAATTCGTTTGGGAACATGGTCAAATCGGCAGTCAAAGTTGAAAATTCCCCATATATTATAACTACTGTAATTAGTATTATTATAATGTAAAATTATAAAGAAAAAATGTTTAGACATTATTATAGACATTTTCATTCTGTAAATTAAATAATTTTATTTCATTTAAATAAATATCTATTTTTAAATATTTTTTTCTCTCTACATTATTTATCTAATTCTCACAATATATTAAGATCATACCGGGACCCCGAGCCTCGGCTCTGTAATTAAGTTAAAAAAAAAAAATTCATTATTATTGATAAATATATATCGTAATTTATAATTATAAAATATTATTAAAATATATATTTTTAATTTTATTTCGAAATTAAATAAAAAATTTTAAAATATTTTAAATATAAAAAAAATATTAATACAATATTCTTTAAAAAAAGGCGGGAGTCAAATTTCAATATAAATGTCATTTGTGATGTCATCAATATATAAATTAATAATAAATAATATTAATAAATATTAAATTTAATAAAAGAACAATGAATAAATAAATATAAAATAGTAATTTATTAAAATGTAAACAATAGATAAAAAGAAAAAAAATAACAAATTCATTATTTTCATTTTCATTTTTAAATAACGATTCACCCGGAGAGTTTCGAACCGACGAAATCCACTCGTTAAAACATCACTTTACCATCTTGACTAAATATATTTAGACAAAAAATTGTGATTTTTTTACTGTCTTAGCAGGCAGATTTGATGTTTTTTATTTTATTTTTTTTTTTTTGAGAGAGATTAATAAATATCTATATATATTTTATTAAAAATAAATATTTTTAATTTTATTTCGAAATTAAATAATAAATTTTAAAATATTTTAAATAAAAAAAAATATTAATACAAATAAAAATGGAGGCCAATTTTGACGTTTTCCATATATAATTTTCAATTAAGAAATTAATAATGAAGCTGAATGTTTCAAGAGATATCATCAATAAAACTTAATTTTTCTTTATAAATACTATATCTAGTGTGAATTTGAAAAAAATCGTTAGAGCGGTTTTTGAGAACCAATATATATAGATAGATAGATATATACAATTTTAGCTAGCATAATAAGATAAGATACCTGGGACACCGAGCTCTCGCTCTACCCTTTAAAAAATATTGATACACAATTCTTTAATTATTTATTACAATTATTAAATGTTACACATTTGCATCAATCTGATTAAAATTAATGAACTTGTGCTCCTCAATAATACATAAATATATAATATATAGGTACATATATTTTTTTTCTATAGTGTTTTTTTGAAAAACTGTTTAGCGCCCCAAGTGGTTATAAAACAAACTAAAGACAAAAAAACGTGCTTTGCAGCTTTTCGGAATTAAAAAAGCAAAATTGGCAGTCGTGGGACTGGCCGACAGAAGTGAAAACTTCTGCGTAAGAAATTTTAAAACAGACGAAATTCGCGCTATTTCACGAGAAAGATGAATTTCATATGCATGTATATATATATAACTTATATATTATTTTAAACATATATTTTAAACAAATTTGTAACTTATATTTATATATATATAAATACACAACTTTGTTTAAAATATTGCAATACGAACTGTTTTATAATTCTTATCTCTAACATAAAATATATATTTATTATGTGAAGTTCATTTCGTATAATTTTGATTATATATGTATATATGAAATGAACTTTACATAATAAATATATATTTATATGTTAGAGATAATTTATAAAACAGTTCTAATGACAATTCAAATTTCGCGCTCTGTTATAAGAAATTTGAAAGCAGATGGTTTCATGGTGTTGGTCACGATCACGCGAGTTCTATACTTTTTCCCCATCCCGCAAAAGTGCTCAACGCCGCTAAAGAAGTTTTCACTTCAAAAATTATTTAATATTTGGAAATATATCTGACTTATAGAAAAAATGAATATTAATTAAAGAAAGAAATAGTTTTTAAAATATCCTGAATAATATGTAACAATTTTCAAGATAGAAATTTATTACAATATTACAATTATTAACTGTTGCATCATTGCATCAATCTGATTAAAATGAATGGAACTTCGGGTACTCAATAATAATAAATAAAATAATATTAATAAATATATTGAATAATATTTTATTGAAAAAATATTAAAACTTATAAAACTATCTAAAACTTTATTAATAAAAGAACAATGAATAAATAAATATAGAATAGTAATTTATTAAAAAGTAAACAATAGATAAAAAGAAAAAAAAATAACAAAATCATTATTTTCATTTTTAAATAACGATTCACCCGGCGAGTTTCGAACCGACGAAATCCACTCGTTAAAACATCAGTCCAACCGCTGGACTATATGTATTTAGATAAAAAATTGTCATTTTTTTACTGTCTTAGCAGGCAGTATTAAAAATTTTGACGTTTTCCATATAATATATAATTTTCAATTAAGAAATTAATAATGAAGCTGTATGTTTCAAGAGATATCATCAATAAAACTTAATTTTTCTTTATAAATACTATATCTAGTGTGAATTTGAAAAAAATCGTTAGAGCGGTTTTTGAGAACCATGATATATAGATAAATACATATATACAATTTTAGCTAGCATAATAAGATAAGATTTATTAAATCATAATTTAATTAATTTAATTTAATTTAAATTAATAAATATTATTTAATCAAATTCAAATTTGCGAGATAGTCGAGTGGATAGTGGAGTGTTTGGCTCTTTGTTGATGGCACCACGTCACGTGTTGGCGCGTGAGATTTCCAGTGTTAAAAAATTAATTCTGGTACTTTCAGCGATTCTATCAGGCTGAAATTCTATATATAGCAGTTTTATACAATTATTAATCATGTGAAAAATTATCAAACATATATCTTTATTTTTACGGTCACACACACACACACACACACATATTTAAAAATTAATTTATTAAAATATATATTATATAATATATTATATATAGTATATAATTTAATATATATATATATATATATATATTCTGAAATTAATTTAATATAATTTAACACATAATAATATATTAAAATATTTTATTTTATATATACATAATTTAGTAATACTGATTATTAATGTAAATATAAATAATAATATTTAATATGGCAAATATGTAAAATTTCGTAAAGAATGTATCAGAAGTTTAGTGTCTAACATTCTGGCGTATTGCGCATGCGTATATCGGTCGGTCGGTCGGGTCGGTGTCGTTTTGGAATCTCACGCGAAATCTATATTTTTTCCCCATCCCGCAAAAGTGCTGAACGCCGCTAAAGAAGTTTTCACTTCAAAAACAAAAACAAAATTATAAATATGATATACATATTCTTTGAATGAGATGAATGTAGATATCAAATTTTAAATATGTTGACATAAATAATTACTAATAATTAATAAATAATTCCAATTTATATGAATCTTAATATATTGTGAGATGTTTTTCCCACGGAGAATTATATGTTGCATGTTGTGAGTATGTGATTACACAAATTGGGAAAAAATCACTCGAAATGCAATTAAACAAAAAAATTGAAAAGTTAGGCTAAACAGACGTCTTAAATATTATAAAAGATTCGGCAATTGCAATTACATATCACGAAGGATAATAATATTTGAGAAGAATTTAAATCGAGGTATCAATCGGGAAACGCCAGTTATCACGCAGTAAAGAGGCTTATCTCATCAAAATTATTATCAAAGGGAATCAAGACCATGGACGCATAGGAAGGGACGTAAGAGAGATGTGACAAGGGTTCAGGATAGGGACATTTGGAGAAATGTGGCCAAGAACTTTCGAGTATCTTTGAGCCATATAAATAGATAGATATAACATATACAATAATAATATATATAATTAATTTACTGATTAAATTAAAATATATTTTAAATAAGAACACAAAAAGAAATGAATGTTTTATGTAATATACTGATTGAAACAAAATGGATGAAAACCTTTTACTACTTTTAACCAAATACTATGTACCACTCGGGGGTTCAGGGGCGGAGCACCCGTCCAGGTGTGAAGAGCGCCGAAGGCGCTCTGACCAGCTGGTAATATATTAATTTATATTTAATATGTAGTGAGAATATATTTACTGATGGAGATTTTTTTAAGAAATATTGTCAGAATTGTTCCTAATAATAATCTTAATGCAAAATATCCAAGTTTACTTTATGCAGAATCCGAGATTATTTAATAATAATTTATTAACCGAAACAGATCACTGACGCTCGTAACCCGAAAAATCATAACCCGGGGTTCCACTGTATAAATAATCAATCGATTATAAACATCTCTATTATCTATGGTAATATTGTGCCAATTTTCAGTAAACATATTATACCTATTAATATTATATTGATGGAATGAATGATTATAGTTTCAGTTTTATTGACATTGAACTAACTATCCCTTAATAACTTAATGATTCACATCTTTCCACAAATGTCAATTGTCACTTACAATTATATACCAATATGTAGAATTAATGTGTTAATTAAATTGAAGTCAACATTTAAAATATTAACTTCAAAAAAGAAAGTAAATTTTATAAAAATAAAATTAAATAAAAATTTCTATCAAAGTTGAATAAATAGTTGACATAAATATCGATAACTACTATATTATACTATATTTATTAATACAGTGAATGCTCTATATAAGCAACCTCTATTCAAGCAACTTTTTTTAGTTCAACTGTACTGTAAAAGCAGCCCTATTTTTTTAATGCTAATATTTGAGTTGACAGCTGTTTCACAACAACATAACTTCACATTGTAAAAAATTCTGTTATTGGAATATGTTTGTGTTTTATGCTGCCAGTATTGAAGTTAATTTCTGTTAAATAGAATAATTACTAAAATGCCTGTTAGTTTCAGTTAATTAATGTAATTAATTAATATTTTTGTGCTTTAAATACAATTTTTCCCAATAAGAAAATTTTTTATTGAAATTTATTCAAATGAGTTGCTTCTATAGAGCGTTCACTGTATTGATGTAAGGGCATAAAGTTAAATGATTATATTCTATCCCTGTGGCTCTACGGAACTCGAAAGTTCTTGGCCGCATCAACTATACTTCTCCAAGTGTCCCTATTCTGAGCCACAACCCTCCAATCCCTACCCTCTCCCATCTCTTCAAGTCCCTTTCTACATTATCCACCCACCGCGTCCTTGGTCTTCCAAGCGGGCGTTTCCCACTCGGTCTCCCCCCCCCCCAATATATTTTTCGCCATTCTTTCCTCCCTCATTCTAGCCACGTGTCCTATCCATCGCAGCCTTCTCGATTTTATAATTCTGACTATATCTGGAGATGCATAGAGATCATGCAATTCCTCGTTATGCAGTCTCTGCCACTCCCCGGTGACCTCATCTTTCTTTGGCCAATAAATGATTACATTATTCATTTTTATTAATAAAAATATTAATAATATTATTATTAATATACAATTTCAATACTTTGCTATTTATTATTTACTTATTCTATATTATTTAAAAAGTATAGGTATGCTATTCTCTCAAAGTCATATTTAATTGTAAGTAAGTGTAGTGTATTTGTACCTAAATTTCGCTTAAAAATTTTAGGCCAAATTCATAACATTTATTTAACTTATACATCAATGACTATCCACAAGCTACATTTTTTTTGATTTCACAACCATTTATAATTTATATTGTACAACTGCCCGAAGGCAATGGTATACAATTTTATAAAATCAAATAATAATCTTGGGGAGAGCAAAATTATTGGAAATGTGTAAATTAAAATTGAACAACAAACTCAATCTAGATGAAAGACTAGTAAAATTGTTATTTTCTCTTGAACCAGTTGAATAAACGAGCTTAGAAGATATCATCCACTGTCCAGAGGGGTGATTTATGAGATGCGTATTTAACAATATATATATATATATATATATAAATAAAAACATCCCTTCTAAATGTAAATTTGATTGCTCTCCAAAGAATATATATTTTAGTTGGATTTAATCCTAAAATCCTTTTAAAACATTAACAGAAATAAAAACAAAATATACGCTGATTTTAAACTTTCACTAAAACACACACAATATATATATATATATATAAATATATTTATCTAAGTATATAATTTATAAATTTATAAATTTATTTTTGATTTTCGTAATTGATTTCATAATCATTTAACACGTTCCCGCCGTCTCCATAATTTGTCTATTTATTTTATGTAGCGGCATGAGCCACCGGTGGTACATGCCGGCAGGAACATTAACTATTATTATTATTATTATTATTGTATCCGCTTGATATACTTATTCGCGGCTTGTAAGGCATAACTAATTAAAAAAAAAACTTTTATTCCTGAAAATCAAAGGTGGGATTAAATTGAATGGGATGAATCTTTAATATCGGTTAATTTTGCACGAAGGGCTAAAAAGAGGGATTAATTAAAATACGATATAGATACCTCTTGAAATTTGGTAGACTGTATAAAAGGTATTTTTAAGATATTAAAGCAGTGGTTTCCAACCTTTCTGTACCGGCGCCCCCCTTTTGTTCAAAAAAATTCTTGCGCCCCCCCCCCTTTTTGTTTTGTAATAATCTTAATTTTTGTAATAATCTAATTTCCTTTTTCAATAGTCGGGTACATTTCTGAAATAATATAACAATAGGGGTGGGCCATGGTTCAGAGCATCGCAAAATCATCTGACCTTTTTTTTTTAAACCATATTAAAAAAAAAGGAAATTTTCAAAAGTTTGGCCACACAATCATCTTAACTTTTTATTAGAACCAAATTGGAAAAAAATTGAAAAAAATCGAGAATTTTCAAAAGTTTGCAGGCAAATGAATTACCTTCGCGCCCCACAGGTTGGAAACCGCTGTATTAAGGAGTATTAAAGTTGTAGCATATTCAGTATTTTTAGGTTATGAATATTTTATCAGTATTGAAAAGAATTGATAAAGTATTTTAAACAAAGTAGAAGATGAAATCATTAAATATTATGAAATGATGTTACTTTTTTCATTTATGTGACGTAAAATCTTCCTTTTTTTAAAAAACAGAATACTACAATTCTGATGGAATCTTTTACCATCGTTTGTCGCTATCCATCACAAGATTTTCTAAAAAACAAAAACAAATAAGCTGGAGTGTCTCCACTCGACTATCTCGCAATTTGAATTGAATTAAATAACATAATATATTTGAATTAAATTTAATTAAATAACATAATATATTTAAATTAAATTTAATTAATTATAAATTATAAATTAAAATTAATAATTAATATTTATTAAACCAGCGCATGTTTGACTCTTTGTTGATGGCAACACGTCACGTGTTGGCGCGTGAGATTTGCAGTGTTAAAAAATTAATTCTGGTTCTTTCAGCGATTCACTCAAGCTGAAATTCTATATATAGTAGTTTTATACAATTTTTAATCATGTGAAATACTTTCAAACATATATCTTTATTTTTACGGTGACTTTAGAGGAAATCAAATCAAAACGTTGTAGATAATCACCCTCTTCCGGTTGAGCTACATTTCTCAAAAATTGATATAAAACTACGAATTTTGAATAATGCCTATATACCAAATTTCATGATTCTAGCTCAAACTGTTTTTGCGTAATCTTGTCTATATACATACACACACACAGACATTTTTCTCAACCTTAGTGAAAATGATTCAGGAACCTTCAAAACGTATAAAAACATCAAAATCTCGACATCGAAAATTTTCAGTGTTCGCAATACTATCTCTGCCGAGATAGTAAAAATGCCAATGTGAATGTAAAAAGTGAATTTTGAGTGACATTTGACGCTTGATAGTTTGGTAGAACTTAAAACGTTCTTTCAACAGGATTTTATAATTTTTAATTGTCTTAATATTTAATAGTTGTTATATTTTTGTTCTTGTTTTATTCTAAAAAATCTTTTACCTCATCCACAAATGATTTACAAACTTCTAATTCATTTTTATTTAGTTTTCGTTCAAATGAAGAGTCGCAAATCACTTTTCTGATGAGCTCTTTTTGAGCTCCAACAAAATATAGTTAACTATCTTAAATCCAACAGAAGTTTCACAAATCAGGAACTGGCAAAAACCACCTCATCAATTTTCTCAAATCCCGAGCAAATGATTTTTACTTTAAAGGAATGTATCGGTTTGTCTTACTTTTATAAAAATGAAGTTCCTTTCTAATAATTTGAATGATTATTAAAGTAAATATTTTTTTTTTTTAAATTTACCTCTTAAAACTTACAAAACCTCTTTCTTCCATCTAATATGTACACATTTAAAATATAAATGTTTGATTGCATATTTTAGAAACAAGTAGTTGTAGTTAGAATTAGAGATGAGATTGATTAAGTTGTGATAGTTGGAAATTTAAAGAAACTCATAATAGAATCAAGAATATATATAACGGCTACAAAGAGAAAATTAATTAATTTAATACTATTATTATTATATATTATGAATTTTCATCGTGCATCTCAATTACAGAAATGTAATGATTGTTAATTTAACCAACTCTGTAGTTATATACTCTATTATTATTTATTATTATTAGGGAATACAATTTTTGTAATATCTTATAAGAGTATATTATGTAAAAACGTATGCATTATATGTGTGTTGTATGTAGTTGTAGTAGAATTGAGAGCATAAATCCCCAAATGCACGAGTTCTTCTCATCTTATAATGAATGGTTAGTTAATTGTTTTTCGTATTGATTATCTTGCTATGTGAATCCATTTGTCTTGTTCATAGTTGTTGTCGTTAAGGTTGAAAGATAAGAGGGAAAACAAGAGATATCATAGTATATGTTGAGATAAAAAACAAACAAGAATACCATTTAAAGAAAAACGTTTAAATAAAATTATAATCTTGCCAATTTTTATATAAAGTTATTCCAGTATTGCAATGATTATTTAAAATTGGAACCTCATTTTGTTTTTATTTTTACTATATAAAGTTATTCCAGTATTCGATGTCGAAATTTTTATGTTTTTATACGTTTTGAAGGTCCCTGAATCATTTTCACCAAGGAAAAGGACCACTACCTACCACGTTTTCATTTTTTTTCCTCTAAACCAGTGATTCCCAAACTTATTTGGCCAAGCGCACACTTTCTAGAAAAAATTTACTCAGCGCCCCCTTGGAAATTAACTTTTTTAATTTTAATAACAATTAAACAGAAAGATAAATGAACCTATTTGCAAAATCTTATAAATAAAGGTGTAAATTAGAAACATTGAATTTATGTATCTATTTATTGATCTCAGAAAAGAAAAGTAATATACAAGTAATTTTCCATAAATGCATCTGTGACCATCACCGCCCCCCAGCGCCCACGAGGTAACGGTAGACCCCACTTTAGGAATCACTGATCTAAACTGACCGTAAAAATAAAGATATATGATTGATAGTTTTTCACATGATTAAAAATTGTATAAAACTGATATGTATAGAATTTTAGCTTCATTGAATCGTTAAAAGTACCGGAATTAATTTTTTAAATTTTTTAACACGTTTACTGTCAATCACGTGCCAGCACGTGACGTTGTGCCGTTAACAAAGAGCCAAACACGCACTGGTTTAATAAATATTATTTATTAATTTCAATTTCTAAATGAAGGTAAAGGTTTTACGTTGATAAAAATCAAAACAATGATGATATTATTTGAATGCCTTTTTATTTCAATAAAATGTTATCAGTGAAAATTATATTAAAAACCTTAAATCCTATGATAGCATAGAATAAAATTTTATTTAATTTTCAATTTAGAAAAAAAGCTTGATTATCCAATTCAAATTTGCGAGATAGAGACACTCCAGATTTTTTTTTTTTTGAACCGATGTTCGCCTAGGGACGTGCCCTTACGCCAACTCACCTTTTATGATATTGGTTACATGATAAAGAGTAGACAATAAAATTGTTTCATTTTTCAAATGATAGTTGTTATTCTATTGTATATTTCAAGATCTTTTATTGGAAAATTCTTAATTTCATTGCTATTGATATATTTACTTGTACTATAAAGATCTATACAGATCAAGAATGTTAATATACTGGTTTTAACTAATAAATTATTTATCCCATCTAAATATTTAAAACACAGTTCTATCAAATACTCCTCCTAAACGACTTATGCGATTTGGGCCATCTCATCTAGGGCTTACAATACCGAACTAAAATCTGAATACCGGTATTTGGTATTTGAAATTTGAAATACCGGGATACCGGTATTAATACCGGTATTATTAATAATAAATTTACTAGCTATATTTCTACTTACCTCAGTTCTTATATTGACTTTTTAACAAATAATATATGAAATCCAATAAATATTGTTCTGAAATGAGTAGATATTATTTATTTTATTACATCGAGAGAGTAGGAGTAGATATTTACAAAAAAACTTGCAAGTAAAATAAAGTAAATAATAAATTCTATGTTACATTTTACATATAATAGGCTCGTATGGTATTATATAATTAAAGAATTAAATATAATTAAAGAAGTAAAAAATATAAAAATAAAAATTGAAAGTATTTAATATTAATAACTTGCGTTTTGTTTATTAAAGTTTGCTCTTAAAAAACACAACGAATCAAGCGTTTCATCATCAACGAATTTTCGTAAAAATATAACCAGCGGCCGAAAAAGCTCTTTCTGATTCTATACTTGTCGGCACTATTGTCAATAAAAAATCATACACATTTTTTGTAAATTCGTAAATTCGTAATACCAAAATACCGGTATTTTTACATAAATACCAGTTTTTAATACATACCGGACAAAAATCGTCCGGGATCCCGAGATCTCGGTATTGTAAGCCCTAATCTCATCCATTTGATAGCCCTCCCGCTAATCTATTAATAGCGTGAAATTCATTGCAAAACAATTACTTTTGGAGAAAAGTGAAAAAATAATTTTTTTCATACTTTTTATTATTTTTATATGTCACAGTCGCCGCTTCTTATATCTTATATATTATAAATAAAATAAAATTAAAAATATTTATGTTATATCCAAATCTGTCTTTTATTGCATTAATAGATACATTTAAATTAAGAAAAAACTAATGAAGATGATTTTTCCCAGAGATGTGATCAATAAAACTCGATTTTTCTTTATAATTACTATCTCTGGTGTCAATTTCAAAAAAAAAAAATGGATCAGTCGGGGGTACAGAGGGCGGAGCTCCGTCTAGGTGTGAAGAGCGCCGAAGGTGCTCTGAGTAGCTAGTATAAATAATTTTACATTTTTATTTTTAATTTCTTCTAAATATTTCTATATATTTTGTTTTATTTTATGATGAATTTTTAAATAAAAAAATTGTAATTAATTAATTATATTTTTTTTTTTTATTAAAAAGTATATATGCCTGCAAATTGAAGAGACTTCCAATGATGGCTAAGTGGAATATATATATATCTATAATATGTATATAAGTTATCATTTACATTCAAAGTTCTCTGAATGGTCATTGTTAATCAAAGCTGAGGGAGCACAATTTTTAAATCTTTTTATTCAAGACATTGCGATCTTTTGTTTCCCTGAAGTAGGATTAAGTGAATAGACAATGACAAAATTTAACAAAATGAACAAATTCTATGTAAAGAGAGTCAAAGAAGAGTCCCTATACTTGAATCAAGACAAGTGGTCTCAGAGGACGATGTAGATATTTGTTGAAGTTAATGACATAATCAATAAACTTCTTACAATCAAATGCAACGACCACAATTCAACAAATTTCATGAATTTTCATTAAAAGAAACAATTCAATTATTTATAATAAACAATTCAATTTAATTAAAAGAGAAATGTAAATTTAAAAATTTAAAATATAAATATAATTGATATTTTGAATCATCTAAGTATACTGTATTTTTACTATCTCGCCAGAGATAGTATTGATTGCGCTCACGAAAATTTTCAATGTCGAGATTTTGATGTTTTTATACGTTTTGAAGGTTCCTGAATCATTTTCACTAAGATTGAGAAAAATGTCTGTGTGTGTGTGTGTATGTATGTAGACAAGATTACGCAAAAACAGTTTGAGCTAGAATCATGAAATTTGGTACATGGGCATTATTCAAAATTCGTAGTTTTCTATCCACTTTTGAGAAATGTAGCTCATTCGGAAGGGGATCATTACCTACCACGTTTTCATTTTTTTACCTCTAAAGTGACCGTAAAAATAAAGATATATTTTCGATAGTATTTCACAAGATTAAAAATTGTACAAAACTGATATATATAGAATTTCAGCTTGATTGAATCGTTTAAAGTACCGGAATTAATTATTTTTTTTAATTTTTTAACAAGTTGACTGTAAATCACGTGCCAGCACGTGACGTTGTGTCATTAACAAAGAGCCAAACACGCGCTGGTTTAATAAATATTATTTATTAATTTCAATTTATAATTCATATAAATAATTATATTTAATTTAAGTATAATATATGTTAATTAATCTAAATCAAATTTGCGAGATAGTCGAGTGGAGACACTCCAGATTTTTTTTATAGGTATAAATACGTACTTTTATTAAAATTAATAAAAATAAATTAATATCTTTAGAAAAAAAAAATTATAAATAACTGTTTTCTTCTGGTTTTTATTAATGGAAACAATTTTAACAATTGCACCATTTTATTTTGTTTTTATTTTTCATTTAAAAGTACTACGAAAAGTTTATTAAATAAAAGGTTTTCCTAACCTTTAATGTATTTATTTATTACTGAACAGGGACAGGCTTAAACAAATACAATTAACACTTTTTATGCATTTTATTTAATATATAAACACATAATTTTTTTTTTTTTTGATAAACTAACAAGTATTCATTTTTATCAACGGCCCACTGAGATTAATATCTTATCTGTTTAATGAATAATCAATTTTGTGGGGTACCATCACTTAACTTTAATTTAGGATAGATAATATAGATAATGTATGGTTAGTGGTTAGTACCTTACTTCTACATCCATTAATTTCCCTTAATTCAAAAAATCAGAAAAGTATAACTTTTACTTTTATGAAATTATAGATTACTTTTTTATAAATTGGAAAGTGTAAGAAAGATATCAAAAATCTGAAAGACGCTTTCAAGTAAAAATCAAAAATGATGGGAGCAAAACAAACAAGATATAACAAATGCTAAAGAACAATTTTTTTTAATACCATTTTCATACAACTTTATCAACAAGAAGAGAAACGGAGCTATTAACTATCAAGATTCTCCACTGAAAGTTTCAAGAATTTCTAGAGGAGGCAGGCACATATCCAAGGGACTCTTTTATCTAGCCAATGGATGAATGATGGTAATCACACTTGTTAGAAACTATGTGTTTGGTTATGATCTTTCAAATACAAATCTTTCAAAAATAAAAAGTTATGAGAAACTAATGTTGTGGATAGATGGGAAAAAATAGAAATCCGTTGTAAAAACTATCGAGGATATTTGATTGCATCATATAGTAATTAGTGAAACATAATCAACCTCAGGACACGGAGATGGAGGCTCTTGAAACACAGTATTGCATGTTGTCAGCGGTCAGAGGGCGCTGCAGATGCCTAAGAGTTGCAGATGGCACTGCAGGTCTAATTCATACTAATTCTCGGTATAAAAATGTGTGGCAACTTGAATGGGAAAAATTGCTTAATGAGTTTACTATAGTCGGAGAGGCCAAAGTTGGCGCCTGAGCCGACCCCCACCTGTTCCCGCGCTTGCCCCCACCATTCCAACAAGACCACACCGCGCAACTCCGTTGCGCATATCACATTTTTTATAGTTTAGTTTGAGAGAGTAGAAGACTGTGATGGAGGGGAAATCACTCTAGGAGGGGGTACCCCCGCCTCTCCTCGACGCCATCCCTCACGCATCAACTTTGGTGAGATCATCTCAAAATTTGTAAATAGCATTTTATAATTTTAATAAATTCTCAAATAAATATTGTATATTATATAGAACTATATTCGTTTCATCTAGATGTGTAAATTCAATAATTGCAATTTACCAAAACAAATTTAAAACAAATCAATGTGAAAAATTAAATACAATGTGTAACAAACAAATATGTAAAAAGGATATGTTTACTAGTGAAATCATAACAAATTTTGTAAATAGTATTTTGTAATTTTAGATATGTAAATTACATAAAAGTATGTAGAATTTACAGTTAAGTGAAAAATCATTTATTTGGATATAAAACCAACATTTTGGCAATATTCTGAGATAAGAATAATTGAAATGCCAGTTTTATCTCCAAATAAATGATTTTTTACTTAACTGAAAAGTCTACAGTTTTTAATTCTCAATATACCTTCTAAATAAAAATAAATTTAAAAAAACGTGCCACAAGCCCTAACCCCTTTTTTTAAAAAAGTTTATAGATGTAAGCGGCCAGATAGCACAAAAAGCGGTTTAGAAAATAACATTGATCTGATAACGGATCGTCTGTGCCTACAACTAAGACATTTGCTATTGGACTATAAATATACCCTAAAACAGAAAATAGAGACCATACTATAGTGAGATCAACATATGTTATAAATCTATCAACTATATTAGGTTTATATATACAAACATCCAATGGTAATAATACCAGGACCTCTTGGAAGAGTCGATTTTACAGAAAAATATTTATCAAATTTCAAATTTCTTTTTTATTTTAAATTACGATACCCTATATATCAGGTGTGGCCAAACTTTTAGCTTTTAGGGGCTACTTTTTCAATAAAATATAGTCTGCGGTCGACTATGGATATGGGCAAATAATTTTAAAATTTTAGATGATAATTAAAGAAGTCATTATATGGCCGATTTAAATTTCAAACCTCCACTTTTGGTCAAAAATTACATTTTCACACTATTAGAAAGCGAAAAACACCTTACATTGGCTATGAAACACCGCTATTATGCACGTATTTAATTGAAATCTCATGACAAGCAAAAAATTTATGCGTTTTAAGAAAGTTGTGCAAAATATGCTGAATATGAGTTAGCAGGTTTGCAATCTAAGCCGACGATATATTTTTTATTTTATGAATTCTAACAATATTTATTAAAATTTAAAAAAATACAATGTTAAGAAATAAATACGAACAAAACAAATTTTAAGCATACAATTTTTATTTGGATGAAACCTGGCATTGCATAAGAGCAGCAAGTTTCTCAAAATTTGGCTCCTATGAACTTAAAGCAATTCTTAAGCATGACTCTAAATGTAGATCCGTTATTTGCGATCGCTGTTTTGTTTTGATCGCATTCATATAAGAAAATGCGGATTCACATAAATATGGGCAGCCAAAGAAGGAATTGAAACGAGCAACCATTGTCCAAATATTTGGATATTTATCTTTGCTTATTAGTTTCCAAAAATTGCTATCTGAAACCATTGATTTTAGATTTATATCGCATTTAAGATTTAGTATTTCTTCTTCTAATTCTGCTATATTTGTAGTTTCTGAGACAAGATTGCGCAAAAACGGTTTGAGCTAGAATGATGAAATTTGGTACATGGACATTATTCAAAATTCATAGTTTTCTATCAACTTTTGAGAAATGTAGCTCATCCGGAAGAGGGTCATTACCTACAACGTTTTGATTTTTTTTCCTCTAAAGTGACCGTAAAAATATATATATAAGATATATGTTTGATAATTTTTCACATGATTAATAATTGTATAAAACTGCTATATATAGAATTTCAGCTTGATTGAATCGCTGAAAGTACCAGAATTAATTTTTTAACACTGCAAATCTCACGCGCCAACACGTGACGTGGTTCCATCAACAAAGAGCCAAACATGCGCTGATTTAATAAATATTATTTATTAATTTTAATTTATAATTTAATTAATTTAATTTAATTTAAATTAACATATGATATTTAATTCAATTCAAATTTGCGAGATAGTCGAGTGGAGACACTCCAGCTAATTTAATTGAATATAACAAGTTAGTTGCTCTCTTTCAATCTGATTGAGCGAACAAGTATGAATTGAAATGTTGAATCTTAACACAATCGTTTTATTTCAATTGAATTTATTTTTATTTATTTATCTTATATAATAATATGATTATCTATTTATTATGTAATAAATAAATATATTTTATATATATATTAATTTTGATCAACGAATAAAAAAATTAAAATATATAATATGTTTGTAATAAAGTGCTAAAAAATGGGAAAAAATTAAATATTATTAATTATATAGTCAAATACTAAAATATAGAAAGGTTAAATCAATAATATATTTATATATGTTAGTTTTAATTATTATAATAATATTAATAAAAAAAAATTGTAAATGGAAGGGCAGTTAATTTTCATTTAAATTTATAACTTCAATTAAAATAAATACTTCATTTTGGAATGGATATGAGAGGAGGGGGAGGTAGAGGCGAAATTTGGGTAGAGTAGAGTAGTCTAGGACTAAACGGTGTTTTGAGAAAGGGAAGCCCTTGGATAATAAGTATATAAATTATCGGGATAAGAAAAATATAAATATATGGTATATAAAAGATGTAATAACATAGAGAGAGGATGAGTATGATCTAAAATTATTTTTTAATAAATTTAAAAATAATATCCCGGGTAGCGAGTAGATTCTTTTCTATAATCCCAGTAGAAAAGAATACTATTTCAGGGATTGGCTTCCCTGCCCTCACGTGAGCTCATGATTTCTTCTAAATCCCTCTTCTACCTGGAGGAATCATGTCCTTTACCCGTTGACTCCTTTCCATCCATTCCCTTACTTTCACTCCCCCCCCACCCCTGATTATTCAAAAAATTAAATTTATTTAGATGAAGGAGAATACCTAGCATAGATCATTAAAATAGAAAAAAAATTTGAAATCTTGTCTCTTATAGGAGACTCTTTAGAGTCTCCTATATATATTTGAATAAACCCCCCGAAGGGGGGTTTATTCAAATATATCCAGATCACGTCAACCCTTCGACTAGCAAAACCCGGTATATTCAAGAGTGAGACATGTCTTATATGCCTCTGAGAGGGCCCACCCCTCCAACGCTTCACATTAGTATAAAACTTGGAACTCATATTTATAGAACGCTTTGGAAAATTAGCAGAAACACTTCTATTCAATTGGATTCAGTTTATTCAAATTAATAACAAAATTTCATAAAAAATGAATAAAAGTAAAAAGATAGAACAGAATTTTCGCCAGATTTTCAATAAAATGGATTTTTGGTGAAATATAAATGAAAATTATAATTAATTTTTATTTGGTATCATGTTTACACTTGAAATAAACATTTTCTGATAACAATATATAAAACGCATATCAAAATACTCGTTATTCAATGTAGATTCATTTTCACTAGCATTATATAATTTTATGATGCTTCCTTAATTAAATATTAATTATTGAATTTTGACAGATGCAATGTGATTTCGGCTGCCATGTTGAATGACGTCGAATCTTTTGATTAATTATATTAAATGATTATTCTTTGCATATCTCTTCTCTCAATACAAGATTATCTTTGATTCTTGTATTTCTTGTATTATAACTATTTCCATGATCATTTTTCTTTGTTTAATCAATATTTAATGAATAAAGTCTTTGCCATGTATTGCTTATGAGCTGAATTTTCGTAGCCTTCAAGTGAATTTCTTTCCTATGTTTTTATTAGTTGTAAAAACAGTCGCGCCGGATTGGACGATGACTGGTAATTTTTTTTTCTGAGTTCAAATCTTGCAATTTGTTTATTTTTTATAATTTTATTCTCTTTAGATTTTTAATAATTTAATTATAAATGTTATAATATAATATTATTTAAATTAATTATTATGAATATTAATTAATTTTATTAGTATTATGTTAATTAATTAATTCCTTAGGAAATATTTATTGTTTTTATATATGAAGCAATAAGAAAAAATTGAATAAGTTTCATGAAATGTAAAATTAATTTTTAATAAATTTAAAAATAATATCCTGGGTAACGTTTTGTTATCCCAGTAGAAAAGAATTCTATTTCAGGGATTGGCATTCCTGCCCTCACGTGAACTCATGATTTTTTCTGCCTTCCCTCTCCCATGGAAAAATCATGTCCTTTACCTTTTAACTTTTCCAACTTTGGCTTCGCGGGCTCCTTTTAAAGCCTTTGCGGTCGACGTGTTGGCCACCCCTGCTATATATGCTAAAATGGTATCTGACTGCCGATTTGCAAGAAATTGTTTTTCACTACTTTAGTACTATAGTACTTACTAAATAGTAGATCAATTTAAATAATTTCATGTCTGTATTTTATTTAAGATTGATTAGCTATCAAATGCAAATTGTTTAGTTACCAAACAACAAATTGTATTTGTGATCTGACTCTATAACAAATGAATATATTAGAGTCCCTAGAAATATCTTAAAGATATATTACAATTGTCTTTCCTCATTATTTAAGAAGAATGTTTAATGGGTGAAGGTTAACGTTCTAAATATTAACCATTAAATGACACCATCAATTAACTTAAATAATGCTCTTAGAAACAAAACATCGACCTGCGTTAAATTCTACATAATATGTATATACATACTTCATCCTGACTTCTGTTCAATTAAACAAACAAGATTGAAGATAAATAATAATCTTATTCTTAATTAATATAATATAGATTAAAATAAAAATAAAAAATGGATACCTATTTAACATTGTTTTTTTTATTATTTTTATTATTATTTAATTATTATTAATTAAATAGATACACAAAATCAGTAACTTCCCAAACTTTTTCGGTATACGGCTCCCATAATACATCGGATTTTTCCCGCGGCTCCCTTAATTAGGGTGACCATATTTCGAAAACACCAAACCGGGACCAACGGTTTACCTTGAGAAACAAATTGAAAAAATTTTGAAAAAAAAGTACGAAATGTTCACAAGCTTAGCCCAGAAAACGTTTGACCTTTTTTAGAGACAAATTAAAAAAATTTAAAAATAATCGAAAATGTTCAATAGTTTCCCCACAAATACATCTTAACTTTTTTTTTTAAGAACCAAAAAATTTCAAGTAATATGATAATAAATAGTGATAAATGTAGCTATGTATTAATTAGAATAGAAAAAATGTTAAAAAATTCGAATACAAATATTTTCTTATTAAGATTTAATTTGTTTTATAGTTTAATTTTTTCTATATCCTCTCTCTTGATATATATATTGTAATGATATTTTAAAAATATCATTAATCTTTAAATTAAAAAAAAAAAAAAAAAAAAAAAAAATTATTTAAAAATAAATTTATTTTTAGAAAGGATTATTATTGTAATACGTTTCCCCAGAAGAGACTAGTTGTTGAATAGAGACAAAGACATTCGTTCGTGGGCTGCCGTCGAGAGCAGACGGACTTTATTGGAAGAAAAGAGGACCACCATTACATTCGGTCGTCCACGGACTATCGCTTACAAAAGGAACGGCTACATTATTAACAAAAAATATTGTTTTTCAAGAAGGATTGTTTTTTTTAATTTTTTTAATCTAAGAATTAAAAAATTTGTTTCCCAACAAATATTGGTTTATCTATAATTTTTATAAAACGTCTTTTTTTCTTTTTTTATAAAAAATATAAAAAAATTACTGTATATAAAATTATAATTTAAAAAATTTACATTTAAACATTAAATATAATAAATCTTATTATAAATTTTTATTTCTAATGATAAATTTAATTTTTTTCTCTTTTTTTTTGTAGTCAAGATCACCAGGGCAGTTCACGCCGATTCAAAGTCCACCCTTTTCCATTACACATTTGAGACCAACCCTTCTTTTTCTTAAATTTTTCCCCATCCACCCATACAAAACAATCATTACAATATATATATATATATATATTATATAATTACTAATTCAATCAATAAATAAATATATGAAAAATAATATGAAGTACATTACTTATGTATATAAAGTAAATATAATCTAGACTTTTTTTTAATATAAAACTTTAATCATTATTTAATAAACAATTTAGAAACCAAAATAATTATTGAAAAGGAACCCAGATGTTAATATTGAAAAAAAACAACAACAAAATATAACATAAGATAACTTCATTTGACATGAGAGTAAAAGGATAATTAATCAAAAGATTTGGTTTAAAGAAAAACAAAAAAAATAAAAAAAGCAAAATGTGCAGCATCGTACACGTGGCGGAAGTGAAACTTCTTACAATCTAGAGAATAAGAGAAATTTTAGTTGAGAGTGTGAGTGAGAGAGAAATAGAGAAAAATAAAGGGATCATTTCGAAAGACATATAACAGTATAAAATTTTCGTAACAAATATTCGCTTTATTATTATTATTATCTACTCTATCATCATATCTACATTGCCTGTACTATTGTCGGTTGGTGCTTCAATTGGTAATACTGATATTAATGGCTTGTGATAACTAAAATAAGATATATATGTTCGTGATTCGATATTTTCTATATAACGTGTAAAAACAGCATCTATTGTAGTTCCAGATTTTGTTGTTGATTCCTTGGGATCGTTATTTATAAGCAGACCAAATGTTTCTCGAAGAAAGTTGATCAACGGCAACGAATCATCAGATTCAAAATTTACATTAAAATCTCCCCCGAGAATTAGAGGGATTTTATCTTCGCCTCGTTCAAGTGCATTAGCACCTGTGTGGCTATAAACCAGTAGTGAAATAAATAATATCGTCTAAATTTTGGTCGTTATTTTTTTTCGGCATAGTGAAATCTGTGGAGTAGAGAAAAGCAGTTTTAAATGCAATAATAATTTTAAATTGATTTAGTAGTGTTAAAGTAATGTTGAGATTCGGATAAATAACGTGAATGGTCATCGACGCACATAACTGTATGTGTTGGCGTGTGAATCGCCGACCATGTTCACACACACAATTACATGCGTCGGTATGCGTGGACGCTGTATATTTGACTTGAGAATTTTAATTATTTCACGATATATATCTTATCTTATTATGCTAGCTAAAATTGTATATATCTATCTATTTATCTATCTATATATATTGGTTCTCAAAAACCGCTCTAACGATTTTTTTCAAATTCACACTAGATATAGTATTTATAAAGAAAAATTGAGTTTTATTGATTACATCTCTTGAAACTTACAGCTTCATTATTAATTTCTTAATTGAAAATTATATATGGGTGACGTAAATGGCATCCATTTTGAAATTTTACTCCCGCCTTTTTTTAATTTTGTATTAATATTTTTTTTATATTTAAAATATTTTAAAATTTATAATTTAATTTCGAAATAAAATTAAAAATATTTATTTTTAATAAAATATATATATATATTTATTAATCCCGCTTTTTTTTTAAATGATATTGTATTAACATTTTTTTATATTTAAAATATTTTAAAATTCATTATTTAATTTCGAAATTTTATATTTAAAATATTTTAAAATTTATTATTTAATTTCGAAATAAAATTAAAAATATTTATTTTTAATAAAATATATATATATATTTATTAATCCCGCTTTTTTTTTAAATGATATTGTATTAACATTTTTTTATATTTAAAATATTTTAAAATTCATTATTTAATTTCGAAATAAAATTAAAAATATTTATTTTTAATAAAATATATATATATTTATTAATCTCTCTCAAAAAAAAACAACAAAACAAATAAATGTCTTTGAAAGATGGTAAAAATATCTTTGTAATTATCAAAATATCATAGACCAGCAGTAAGAACAATTGTTTTTACTCCCCGAGTTCGAAGGATCGAAACTCGCCGCGTGCATTTTTTTTTTATCTATTTTCGTGATTTATTTATTCATTGTTCTTTTATTAATTAAGTTTTAGATAGTTTTATAATTTTTAATATTTTTTCAATAAAATATTATTTAATACATTTAATAATTGTAATAAATAATTAAAGAATTGTATATCAATATTTTTTAAAGGGTAGAGCGAGCTCGGTGTCTCAGGTATTAATATTACCAGCCAAATCCAATAATAATGAATCATTTTTTACTATCTCGCCAGAGATAGTATTGCGATCACGAAAATTTTCGATGTTGAGATTTTGATGTTTTTATACTTTTTGAAGGTTCCTGAATCATTTTCACTAAGGTTGAGAAAAATGTCTGTGTGTGTGTGTCTGTGTGTGTGTGTGTGTGTGTGTGTATGTAGGCAAGATTACGCAAAAACGGTTTGATTTTATATATGTTTATTTATTCACAAAAAATTAATTAAATTGTAATTTAAATTCTTATAGTTTTATTAAATAAATCATTTTTAGTTATAATTTTATATAAGCATTTTTTAATTGAACCTATTCAATCTTGTCATTCCCTAATCAGCATACGCGGTTTCAATAACCCTTTTAATTATTCTAAATTCAATCTTTAATTAAATCTAATTTAACACACAACAATTCCGTCTCATTATTGTAATACAAAGTTAGAAATATTAAGTTAATATAATTAATATTATTTATTTATTAATACCAATTAATAATATTAATTACTTATAAATAATTCATAATAATAATAAATTGTGATACCAACTTATAGGAATATTAAAATAATATAATTATTATTTTACATATATATGAATATAATATAAATATTTTTAATTTTATTTTAAGAATAGATATATATCTAAAAGGCGGTAACTGTGAGGTCACATACTAATTTTTATTCTTTCACCCAGCAGAGGCTAAGAAATATTATTCCGCGTCAACGTACTAGTGCGCATGCGCGCCGTGGACTTTCAACCTAGCGACAGGGTATTAGAACGAAAGACAGCATAAAACGAAGACGCAGATAGCCTCTTTCTCAAAGACGAAAGACCGGACAAAAGAAAGACCCAGATAGCCTCTCTCTCAAAAACGAAACACCGCACAAAAGAGAGACAGAGATAGAGGCTATCTCATTCTCACTCGTTATATCTATATCTTTTTTCTCTCTTGCGTTTCGTAACGCGTTACGAAATTTCAATTTTTCAATTCACTCTCCATTCTCAACCAAATGTCAGGACGCCGCTAAAGAAGTTTCACTTCAAAAACAAAAAAGATTGAAAAAGTGACTTATCATTTGGAATATTTACTTACTTGGAAGAATACTTGCGAATGAAGAAATAATTTTATTGATGAATAAATTTATATTTTCTTATTTACATATTATATCTAACATCAAACATAAATGAAATGAAAATGAATAAAAATATATTTCTTTGTAATTTTGTTTTTTTTTTATTTATTTTTGGATTCAAAATACACACTTAGCACTTTATGTAAATTATTTGTGCATAATGTCTAGTTCAGAGGTAGGAAAAAGTCGGCCCGCGGGCCAGATCCGGCCCTTTTGCTTATTTTATCCGGCCCGCCAAGCCCGTTGAAAAAGTTTGGCCTCTTATTTCGATCTTTCATTCGATTTCGTTCAATATGGCTCTAAAAAAAAGGTAAATTGGTTTGATGTTTTCGAAATATGGTCCTCCGGCCCGGGAGACATTTTGAAAATTTCATTTTGGCCCGCGCTTAAAAGTATTTGCCCACCCCTGGTCTAGTTTATTACCAATATCGACTTTATTATCTTGTTCGACTTTTTCAAAAATTACATAAACATTCTTTCAAGTTTAACCTTCACCCTACTATATAGAGCAGAAATTTTGTCAATTTTTCAAAATGACCGAAAACTTTTTACCATACCCGTTATATTGGACGTCCAAAAAAATAGGTAACACATTTTTTTAGGATCATCCCAGGTGAACTAATACAAATTCTTTATTTATTTTATTATTGGAAAGTTTTTATGAGACAATTTATAGTATTTAAAAAACAAAACAAAAAAAAAACATCTGACTTTGTACGTCCTACGCAAGGACAACGCCTATCAAGCCGGTTATATCAATGAGGTGTCCTATGATCAGTAGAACGGGTCCTCTCCACCTTTACCTTGATTTTCTTGATCGGAGGCGCTATGAAGTAGCTTTTCCCCAATGTTGTTCCCGGAGGCTAGGTTGACTCCGTCCCATGGACCCCAGCTAGGGAAATTCCCTTGCCAGGTCCGGGACTTGAATCCGGGACCATGTGAATGTGAGGCAGGTTCGCTACCCACACACCCAATGGCGCCTTTATAGTATTTAGAATGTACTTTTAGTATTTATTTTAAATTTCAGAAAAATACATTACATCAGTTCATGTTTTTTTTTTTCTTACTATTATTATTGTTATTTTACTATCATTACTCCCCCCCCCCACACACACCTGTTTTATATTTTCCATGATTGTGTCACATGTCATTTATATTCAAACATCCCTTTCTAGTCCTTTATATATATATGTAATTATTAATATTTATTTATTTTTTCCTTTGTTGTATTATATACAAAATATTAATCAAATTCATTTATTATTTTTTAAAAAAAATATACTTCTTTTTGTTTATTATATAATTGAATTTATAATTGCATTTTTTTATATAATTGTTTTATCTATATATCGATAGATACAAAATCAAATCGTCAATAAAACAGAATATGAAAAACAAAACGATAGAATGAATGCACGTTAGAGCTCGAGTTAGTAGTGTTGTTTTTAGTGAGAAATGTTTTCTTAGATTTGTAAAAGTGTGTGTGTGTGTTGTTGCTTAGAAAACAAAAACAATTGTGCTTTCCTGTTAAATTTTACAAAAACAAAAGAAACAAACAGAAAGACTATCATTGTTTTGTTGTTGTTTTTGAAGTGAAACTTCTTTAGCGGCGTCCTGACATTTGGTTGAGAATGGAGAGTGAATTGAAAAATTGAAATTTCGTAACGCGTTACGAAACGCAAGAGAGAAAAAAGATATAGATATAACGAGTGAGAATGAGATAGCCTCTATCTCCGTCTCTCTTTTGTGCGGTGTTTCGTTCTTGAGAGAGAGGCTATCTGGGTCTTTCTTTTGTCCGGTCTTTCGGTCTTGAGAAAGAGGCTATCTGCGTGTTGCTTTTGTGCTGTCTTTCGTTCTAATACCCTCTCGCTAGGTCCAAAGTCCATGGCGCGCATGCGCGCCAGTACGTTGACCCGGAATATTTCTCAGCTTCTACTGGGTCAAAGAATAAAAATTAGTATGACTTATGATCAAAAGAGGGCGAGATCTCCACCTTGTCCAGTAGATATCGCAATTAAATACAATTTGAATTTAAATATATATTAATTTCAAAATTTGCCTAAACATTTATAAAAATAAATATACATATGAAATTTGTTATTTTTTTTTAATATTAAAAAATATTTAATTTGAGATTAATTATATGTAAAAAGATCAACTATCAAATAGATTCAAACTTTTATTTTCTTTGATTAGATTATAATTAAATATTATTTATATTATTTAAAAATTATTATTTTTCTATTTATTAAGGATGTCTATTAAAAAATTGTAATTAACCTTATCATATGTCAAATATTATAGCTAAGTTTTTTTGAATTTTTTAAAATTTTTTATATAATTAATCTCAAATTAAATATTTTTTAATATTAAAAAATAACAAATTTCATATGTATATTTATTTATTTTTAATATTAAACGTATTTCATATTTTTTGAGAGAGATTAATAAATATATATATATTTTATTAAAAATAAATATTTTAAATATAAAATTTCGAAATTAAATAATGAATTTTAAAATATTTTAAATATAAAAAAATGTTAATACAATATCATTTAAAAAAAAAGCGGGATTAATAAATATATATATATATTTTATTAAAAATAAATATTTTTAATTTTATTTCGAAATTAAATAATAAATTTTAAAATATTTTAAATATAAAATTTCGAAATTAAATAATGAATTTTAAAATATTTTAAATATAAAAAAATGTTAATACAATATCATTTAAAAAAAAAGCGGGATTAATAAATATATATATATATTTTATTAAAAATAAATATTTTTAATTTTATTTCGAAATTAAATAATAAATTTTAAAATATTTTAAATATAAAATTTCGAAATTAAATAATGAATTTTAAAATATTTTAAATATAAAAAAATGTTAATACAATATCATTTAAAAAAAAAGCGGGATTAATAAATATATATATATATATTTTATTAAAAATAAATATTTTTAATTTTATTTCGAAATTAAATAATAAATTTTAAAATATTTTAAATATAAAAAAAATATTAATACAAAATTAAAAAAAGGCGGGAGTAAAATTTCAAAATGGATGCCATTTACGTCACCCATATATAATTTTCAATTAAGAAATTAATAATGAAGCTGTAAGTTTCAAGAGATGTAATCAATAAAACTCAATTTTTCTTTATAAATACTATATCTAGTGTGAATTTGAAAAAAATCGTTAGAGCGGTTTTTGAGAACCAATGGTTATAGATAAATAGATAGATATATACAATTTTAGCTAGCATAATAAGATAAGATATATATCGTGAAATAATTAAAATTCTCAAGTCAAATATACAGCGTGCACGCATACCGACGCATGTAATTGTGTGTGTGAACATGGTCGGCGATTCACACGCCAACACATACAGTTATGTGCGTCGATGACCATTCACGTTATTTATCCGAATCTCAACATTACTTTAACACTACTAAATCAATTTAAAATTATTATTGCATTTAAAACTGCTTTTCTCTACTCCACAGATTTCACTATGCCGAAAAAAAATAACGACCAAAATTTAGACGATATTATTTATTTCATACACCGTTCACTACTGGTTTATAGCCACACAGGTGCTAATGCACTTGAACGAGGCGAAGATAAAATCCCTCTAATTCTCGGGGGAGATTTTAATGTAAATTTTGGATCTGAGATGATTCGTTGCCGTTGATCAACTTTCTTCGAGAAACATTTGGTCTGCTTATAAATAACGATCCCAAGGAATCAACAACAAAATCTGGAACTACAATAGATGCTGTTTTTACACGTTATATAGAAAATATCGAATCACTAACATATATATCTTATTTTAGTTATCACAAGCCATTAATATCAGTATTACCAATTGAAGCACCAACCGACAATAGTACAGGCAATGTAGATATGATGATAGAGTAGATAATAATAATAATAAAGCGAATATTTGTTACGAAAATTTTATACTGTTATATGTCTTTCGAAATGATCCCTTTATTTTTCTCTATTTCTCTCTCATCACACTCTCAACTAAAATTTATCTTATTCTCTAGATTGTAAGAAGTTTCACTTCCGCCACGTGTACGATGCTGCACATTTTGCTTTTTTTTTTATTAGAAAACTTTATAAATTGTAATAGATATATGAATATTATTATAAAGAATCATATTGCTAACGCAAAGAGGTTTATTAAATAAAACAAATTTATTTGGTTTTCCGATATATTTATAAAATTAATATTTGTAAGAATTTTAAAATACTAAACAAATGAACAAAAATGTAGTTTCAACAATATAACAGTAATCTTAAGCACTCAACAAAATAATTAATAATATCTCTAAATTATACAACTAAATTTGAGGTTGTTCAATACGCAAATTATCAGTGGACCTCAAATAGCCAAAATTTCAAATTATAGAAAGAAAACGACAAATTAATTAATATAAATTCAAATGCCGGGCAGCAATAATTATACAAAAGAATAATTTATCAAACCTTAATTGATGGTTTTATAATTCCGAAAATATGATCGAAAAGTCTTCTAAATAGGACTTTCCTTCTCGAAGACCAAAGCAAATATGTAGTCACTTATATTAGATAGTTAAACAGGTTTTTTGTTGTGGTGTCTGGCCGCTAAGAGGCGCTGCAGGCGTCAAACCGATAACTCTGCAGGCACCCGATAGATCGCTCTTCGTTTTAAAAATCAAACATGGCTGGCTATCTACTATATACATATCGCTAAATATTTTATTTAAAAATAAATTAAAAAAAGATCATATATATATATATATCAACTTTAATACTTATTATCCTATTCCACACCAAGACAAATCCAAAAACACTAAACTCAAAAATTGGTTCAGCCGTTCTTGAGCTACTATAAATGGTGGAAGTAACACAACTTGATATATATACGAGGGTGGGGTGAAAAGTTTCTTGTCTGACCAAGAAAAACGATATTTTTAAAATTTTTTTTTTTTTTTTTGCTTTATTTTTCAACATAAACTCCATCAACACTGATACATTTCTCATAAGGGTGTTCTAATTTTGTTAATTAATTATTTTTTTAATTAATTAAAAAATAATTAATTAATTAAATTTAATTTAATTTAAATCTCATCAACAGTTATGAATCGACGCAAAAATTCGTTTGGATTACGCCAACAGCGCCAAATTGTCTGTAGAAATGGTTTTTCGAAGCAGTTTTTGGTCTAAGGTTAGCAAACGCGGCACCCACGTTGCACACAGCTTTCCATATTCAAAGGCTCGGGCAAAATATTTCGCACACGTTCAGCTGACATCGTACACGTCTCAGCTATCTTGAATGTTGAAAAATAAAGCAAAAAAAAAAAAAAAAATTTAAAAACATCGTTTTCCTTGGTCAGGTCGGAAACTTTTCACCCCACCCTCGTATATATAAATATATTCAATTAAATATAAATAGTAAGAATAATATATTCCTTTTTATTCGAACTGTTGTATTTTTTTATTTTCATTTGTTTTTTTTTCTTTTTATTAAATCTTCTCTGAAGGTCAAAAATAAATTTAGATCTTATTAAGCACTAAAATCAAGTTCTGGATACGCATCCTTTATAATTTTATATATCTCTTTGGCTATATGACTCTAGAAAACGAGTCAACCTTAATAAGAGATTTCTTCAAAAAGATAAGAGATAAAGAGAGAGAGAGAGAGAAAGAAAAGAAACCTTAAAGCGACCTTAAAGCAAGGACAGAAGTATAAACATTATTTGGTCTTGGGTCAAAAAGATTATTTCTACAAGCCAATATATGACCCAATAAAAAATTATACGCGAATTTATTCTAGTTTAAATTATTCTACTATAGTATAAATTTTATTTTAAAGCATACAAGGAAAATTGCATTTTTTTAAAATATGATATTGAGATATTTCAATTTAAAATAAATTTTTCAAGTAAAAAATGATTAAATAAACTTTGAAATATAATTTTATATATATATGAATTTTAGGATTGGTTATCAATTTCCTTTCTGCAAAAAAAAAGAATTTTATTTACATTTTTAATTTATTTACATTTACATTTTTAATTTACCTGTAAAAAGAAATCGATTCTTAAGTTGTTATATCTACAATTTTAATAAATTATACTGTTTCTCTCTGACAATTCTATTTTATATAATAAATTAACAATTCCAATTACATATATAATTTATTTGTAACGGTTATATCAATGAGGTGTCGTATGATCAGTAGAACGTGTCCTTTCAACCTTTACCTTGTTTTTCTTGATCGGAGGCGCTATCAAGTAGCTTTTCCCCAAGGTTGTTCCCCGAGGCTGGGTTGACTCCGTCCCATAGACCCCAACTAGGGAAATTCCCTTGCCAGGCCCGGGACTTAAACCCGGGACCATATGAATGTGAGGTAGGTTCGCTACCCACACACCCAATGGCGCCTTCTAAAGTATTATATTACAATTATTATTATTATTATTAATATAAACTATTATAATTGAATTCAATTAATTAAATTATTCAATTAAATTCAATAAACCAAAAATTAAGGAGGTGAATTTATTATATCTCCCCCACCCCTATAAAATTTTTTTTTTTTTTTTAACTATTTATTTTAAAAGGTATTAATTTACTTATGTGAAATAATGTGGATTCCTTTCCCTTTATTTATACGCTATTTTATAAATTGAGTTTGAAATTTGCCTGATAACACGAAACGGTCCTTTTCTTATATGGTCCAACTTCCTTCTATTCAGCTTATTTCCTGTCTATATAAACCAAATCATTTTCATTAAATTTATATTCTTTCGTGTTCTTATCAATTCTCAATTTATTTTTTTGAAAACTTTCCAAAGGTTCTTTTACAGCCTTCTCTCTATCTTCATTTAAATTACTCACTTTTACAAAACTATTTGGAATTATTTCCGAATTTATTCCATATAGCAAGTATTTTGGAGAAAACCCCTGTCACTGTATGAACTGTTTTATTATATCATCTTCAATACATTAATTTACTTACTACATTCTCTCAAGCTCTTCTTTTTTTTCTTCATTCAAATTGCAACGTATTCTGTGTTTACAATGGTCTCATTCGCACGATCAATCATTCCATTCGATTCAGGACAATCCACATCAGTATAGATTATATTTATTCCTTTATCTTTAAGGGACTTAAAACTTTCATACTGCTATACTGATCACATAATAATAATTTAATTTATTTAGGATCTTAGAATCTTCAAAATTTAGAATTAGTATTAATTTATTAAATATATATATATGTAGTAAGAAATTTTTTTTTTTTTGTTAATATGAATTAATATAGTTGTCCTGATAAGGACAGTTGGTTGCTTGAGATTTGTTGATAGTCTTTCGAGTGGAAGGAAGGAAGATGTTTCTCTCGCGCATCTGTAGAGGGCGGCGATATAAATGGATTTATGGATTTTCACTTGGGGGGGCAAAATTGCTCGTGTGATATTTAAAAAAAAATATCCGGAACAGATGAACCTGGCCCATTTTCGAGAGAATCAATCAGCTTCAAGCAACAGCCACTGAGGCTTTAACTATTATAAAAGCGAGGCATATTTGATTGAAATCAGATTACAATTTACTCTGCATTGCGTTGCTATTGTTTTACTTTGTAACTTCTGCAAACGTTAACGCTTAAGAAGATACAAAAACGGATATTTTCTCTTGCAATATATATAAATATTTATTTATTTATTTTTTTACATATTTAATAAAAATATTCTCGTTATTTTTTTTTTTATTTTATTTATTTCATAATAATTAAATATTTATTATATAATTACTTAAATTTGAAAAATAAAATATTATTATTTAATTAAAATTTATTCTCATAATTTACTGTTGTGAAATAGAATATCTTGTCCATATACATTTTCTGGTAAGCAATGTAATTATATTTGACATTGAATGGAGTAACTTTACCTAAAAATAATTATGTAGGTACATACATAGTTTAAGAAAACTACAAAAAAGTATAAAATCAATTAAGTGATTTAACTATCGGTAAACAATTGTTTTAGAAATTTGTATAAAAACATTTTATGGGTATCCTAAACACATTTTCTGACCTCGTGAATATTGTTAAGTTAAACATAGTATATTTTGTGTCTTTTTTCTTTTGTATGTAAAAAACAAAACAAAAGAAGATTTTAATTAACATTTTATCTTAATTGAGAGGAGAGTTATTAAGCAATAGAAAATAGAAAGTATAGAATAGAAAATAAAAATAGAATTTATAAAAATAGCACGACATTTTTATTATATATAAATACTAACTGCTCAGACCGCTTTGGGCGTTCTTCGCACCTAGACAGGGGGCTCTACCCCCTGCACCCCCGAAGTAATACATAGTATTTGGTTGAAAGTCTTTATGTAAAAATTTTTCATCCATTTTGTGTTTCAATCAGTATATTACATAAAACATTACTTTGTTTTTGTGTTATTATTTAAAATATATTTTAATTTAATTTAATAAATTAATTATATATTATTTTTGTATATGTTATACCTATCTATCAAATCTTTGTGGCTCCACCGTACTCGAAAGTTCTTGGCCGTAACAACCACATTTCTCCTTTGTGTCCCTATCCGGAGCTATAACCATCGAATTACCCTGTCCCATCTCTCTCACGTCCCTTCCTACATTGTCCACCCATATTTAAAACTTACGTGAAAATCCAATTATGAGATCAAAATTAAAATTATTTATTTATAAATTTAATCTTAAAATTTAATAGAGGTAAGATATAGTTGTAATGTGAATGTTTTCAGTGTGTTAAATAAGTTGAAAAAGGCCAATATGATCAATTCAAATATTGTAAATCTTAGAAAAATAAAAATATAAATATATAAACATTCTTTGTATTGTATTCTTTGTGCTACTGAATTACAACATTTACATATCAAATTTTAAATAAATTAATTTATGCGGTTATTGATTAGATATTAAAAAAAATGTATAGCCTATGTTCAAATAGAGGTATGCAAAAATATATTTCATCGAAATCGTTTCAGCCAATATTAAGTCTATAACGTTAAAAGTTCCGGACAGACAGACAGACAGACATGAAATTGTAATGTAATTTCATCGAAATCGGTTGAGCCAATTTTGAGTCTATAACGTGAGAATTTCCGGACAGACAGACATGAAAAATTCTAAAGTCACATTCATGAAACACGAAGATATGCAAAAAATTTTAAATTCTGAGCAATGTGCAAACAAAAACCTTTATATATATCGATATATAGATATAAAATTCAATTGATTGAACATTTCTATATACGCTACCTATATGGTAAATATTTTTTAATTTTATTGAATGTTAATTATTTTATTGATTGATGCTTTAAATCCAATTGTACATTACTAGTAAAAATAGTATAAGTAATCCTGAATCTCAACAAGACTTTTAGAAATTAAAAATTTAAAAATATTTTGTCATTGAATCTAAAAGTTCTTTGATTCACAAACAAAAACAACAAAACCTTTAATATTTCATATTTAGGTTAATAATTTAATTTATGTAGTATAAGGAAATGAGAAATGCTGAGAAAATAATTTAAAAAAAAAAAAATAAAAAGTTGAGATAAAAAGGTAATTTCGATTGTGGTTTATACGATTTCGGAAAAATAAATTTCCAGTCGTAGAAGGTTGGATAAAAGAACTCGTTTCCGTAAATTTTAATGAACACAATCGGAGGAATAACTTTGTCACCCTTCTTTTCCCCATACTTCTCATCTTTTTTTCTCAATCTCTTAAAGATGACATAAATATGAATGTATCTTTGTGTGGGTGTGTACCTAAATACTATATATATTCTTCTTCGTTGTCGATAACTTCCTAGCGGAAGTGTCGTGGCCCTAATAACTCCACAGGAGTCATAGGGTGTTCATGGGAAAATTTGACCGAAGTGGTTTCCCCTTGCCTTCTTCGGTGGGGCAGCCGATGTTAAATTGAATTAAATTTTTATATTTATTTATTAATTATTATTAATTAATTAATTAATTAATTAAATTAAATAAATATATAATCTTGAGTTCTATGCTGGGATTCGAACTCAGGCTTCCTGTGTAGAAATCTAGTACTCTACCCACTCAGCCATGCTGCCCCAATATATATACCACATACAAAAATAAAATATCTTTTTTTTAACCAATTGTGCTACTTCAAAAATAAACTAAATCTTCTAAAGTTTAACTGACATTCTATAAACTCATAAGAAAAGTTTTATTTTTTTCAAAAATCATAAATCTTAAAGAAAATCGAAAAACATGGTACTGTTGTATTTTCCTCTACTCATTTTTTTAGAACTGGAAACATATCTTGGGAATTATCTAAAGTTGGGTGTACAATTCATATCGGAAAAGATGAAATGAAATCCGCTTAGTAATTGTAAAACTTTTTCTCTTTCTTTGTTTATATATGTATATAAAAATTAGATGTAGTGCTTTATACAAATTATTTATGCAATTGAACAAAAAAAAAAAAAAAAAAAAATCAAAATTGAGATTTTAATAAAAAACAAAAAATACCCATTTTAAAGGTTTTTATTGTCTATAAATGATGATTATTAATATGTAGAAGATACGTGTGTCTACAATATTTTTTTGAAATTAAAACTTTAAATGTTTCAGAAATAAAATAATTATTATTAAATATAATATTCTATCTGTCCGAAAATATGGTATACATCTTTTTAAAAATGTGTGATTAAGAAATGTAATTAATATTGCCAGTTTTTCTCTTTTCAGCGCCAGAACGGCTAACCCACATTTTTCACTTTTTTGCTTTTATATCTTAACATTATCCTCGTAACTTATATTTTAAAATGCCGTAGTAGCCTAAGCAACCTTCTCGTTTTTATCGCTAGATTTCAGCACATGTACTACTCTGGATTTCATGATTTAATAGAAATCTAAAACGCCAAACCGCATGAAAGCAAAAAATTGAAAAATGTGGGTTAGGCCGTTCTGGCGCTGAAGGCCTCATTACAGGTTGAACTTATGAAATAACATATGACACTGCAATAGCTCATCCAGGGTCAAAAATAATTGACAGATCAAAAACAACGAATTGTGTCAAAATTTTAATGACATCCGCTGTGATTGCAAAAAATGGCAAATGTTAATAAAAATTGTGATCAAGTGTTTAGAAGAAGTTCGAAATCGAAACAATTGACACTTGATGAGCTTGATGGTATTCTGCAAAAAGTGTTACAGTATAAGAAAGGCAATAAATTGCATTGCGATGCTATTAATAGCGTTGCTGTCAAATTTGAGGTTAGCCGTTTAACTGTTTCCAAAATTTGACATGCAGCTAAACTGCAGTATAGTGATGGCCAATTATCTTCAGATGTTTCATCAAAAAAAAAGAAGACATTGTCAAAAATAACAAATGTTTCTTTAAATTGTCGTAGAACAATTCGTAGTTTATCTGGTGCTGTTGGCATCTTGGGGATGTCAACACTTTTTGATGTTTTAAAGTGAGGTACTACGTACAATTAAACGCAATTCTTTGGGTGTTAAGCCATATCTAACAGATCAAAATAAGGTTGTTAGATTAGCGTTTTGCTTGTTTAAAGTTAAACCAGATGGATATTTTCAGGATATGTACAATTACGTCCATATTGACGAAAAATGGTTTTATTTAACACAAACAAAACGTTTGTACTAATTTATGCTGGATGAAGAAGAACCTCATATAAGCAAACATTTCATTACAAAAGTGATGTTCATGGTAGCTGTTTGTAGCTATTCCTCGTTACGATTCCTTTAAAAAACAATTTTTTATTGTAAAAATTGGTCTTTGCTGCTTTTATTTATCAAGGGCCAGCTAAAAGAAATTCCAAAAATAGATCCAACGAAAATTAGCGAGTCAATTACAGCAAAGGAATGCAAAATAAATGATCCTGAAAAAATTAATACTATTTAGTATTCATTTTTATTTTATTATAATAAATTATTTTATAAAAATGAAAAATAATTTAGTAATAATATTGTAAACATGTAAACACATGTAAAAGAATCAAATTTATATACCATATTGGTATAGATTAGAGCGGCGGTTCACCTCTCAGAATTTGATGAAACTTCGCCAGTTGATTCTTTGATTAATTCTAAGAAACTTTTTCCTTAGGCAATTCTTGGGTAAACTTCTAGTTTTCGAGATAAAAAGGATTAAAGATTAGATATAAATTAGATGGTTATAAATGTCGAAATGTGCAGCCATTAATTAATTTTTATTGACTAATTCGCTAATTATTCACATATCCACTAATTTTTGGTTTTTTCTGTTCGGTTTGAATATAGGGGGAAATTATTTAATTAATTAATTTTTTAATTTTTCACACCCGAACTGAAAAAACCGAAAATTAGCCGCGCCCTCTGCTGGTCAAACTGATAAGACATGGTAGCTAAATGGGATATCAATGGATTTATATCCAATCTTTAATCCTTTTTATCTCGAAAACTAGAAGTTTACCCAAGAATTGCCTAAGGAAAAAGTTTCTTAGGATTAATCAAAGAATCAACTGGCGAAGTTTCATCAAATTCTGCGAGGTGTGAGGTCCCTCTAATCTATACCGAAACTTTTTTCTTAGGCAATTCTTCGGTTAACTTCTAGTTTTCGAGATAAAAAGGATTAAATTTTAGCTATTGACGAAATGACAATGACACATATTTAGGTTTCAAGGACAGCAGCGGTAGAGGGCACTCTCACCTTTGATTTTGTTTTTCATTAAGTATTAGCTGTTAATCAATTTATATTTAAATAAAAGAAACCATATATATATTATTAATTTAACTATTTACATAAAAAACACAGTCTATTTACTATTTACATATTCATAATACTAGACTCACTTATAAGATAGAGAAATCGATTATAAAGTCAATATTTTAACACAAAATCTTAAATTAAATTCTAAATGTTTGTAATAAATAATTAGTTAATGAGCCATTTTAATGATCACTTCGTCCGTTAGGTGCGCTTTTAAACTATAGTACCGGCTTCCTCCGTTAGGAGCAGTGTTACATATATATATATATTATTGTATAGAAATAAAAATATATTTATCTTTTAAAATATGAATTTGTTTGTCATTAGAAAACAAAACATGATTTTTTTTAATAATAAATTGAATTCTTTAAATCAAATTATAATTTGTTTTTTTTTTAATGATTATACTTTCTTGTTTGATTACAGTGAAACTGATACAGTTACGTTGATAGTTCGCTTGGAGAGGCTGTCACGAGACGACACGGGATACAATTTCGATTTCCGAATTTTATACAAAATGTTACCACGAGATTCGGCTGTCGTCCGTTATGGTAAATCAATTCTCTTTTTTTCTTTATATTCAAAATTTTTCTTTTAATCTATCAGAACAAATATAAACAGACAAAATTTGAGCTGTCTCCCCCACCCCAATCTTCCTCCTCCTCCGCTCGTCAATTATTTTTAATATAAATTGATATTATATTCTTTATAAATCTTCAATTTTCTTGGTCGAAATAATCATATTCTACCCCCCCTCTCTCTCTATCCAATTTCTATTCCAATTCTCTTACATCAACTTTAATATTTCCTATCATATAAACAAATCTTTTAATATTTTCTTTACCTATTTTAAATCTATATTGGAGGATATAGAGTTGTTTTTTTTTCTTTTTAAAAATTCCACAAAGAATTGTATATATTTGGTGGCTGTTTTTATTTATAAGGGAATTTTGTAAATAAAACCTCATATTGATATTTTTTATTGTAAATTTATTTAAAATAATACCAAAAATACACAACGTTTTGATTGCTACTATAAAACTAAATGCGCCCAACGTTTTTCGTTGAATATGAAGCAATTCATCCATAAACTTTGTCGGGCTTATAGAAAAATTGTTTTATTCTTTTTAGTCCATTTGAAAAACGTTATTTTATAAAAAAATTTTATATTTATATTATTTTATTCTTTTTAGTGCAATTTTAATATGATAAATTTATTTAATATATTTGTTTTTTTTTTTTGAGAGATTAATAAATATATATATTTTATTAAAATAAATCTTAAAATATTTTAAATATAAAAAAAATATTAACACAATATCAATTAAAGAAAAAAAGATGGATAGCTTGTATCCATATATAAATTTCAATTAAGAAAAAACTAATGAAGATGATTTTTCTCCAGGTTGAAACCAATACAGATCGATGTGTATTTCTAAATATTATCTATGGTGTGAATTTCAAAAAAAAAAAAAAAAAATTAATAAATTAATCGAACATATACACACACACATATATATATATATATATATATATAATATAGAGATTAGGATTATAAATTAAATAACCAAATCGATGTACCTTAAATACAAGCAAATTTTATTAATTAAAATAAGATAAAAAATATACAATTTTAAGAGCGATTTGCTTACCTTAAATACAAGCAAATCGATTTTTATAGTTATTTGTTTTATCAATGAAATATAATATAACAAAATTTAATATATTAAAAAGATTTATAAATTAGAATGAATTTTCTATGAAAAGAAAAATATATCATATTATAACATAAACGAATTTCAGTCCGGCAACTTAAAATATACAAGAAAATTAAATAACTAACTAATTAAATAATTCAAATTATACAAATGTTATTTACATCTCCCCCTCTTGCAGAGAACAATTTTTAAAATTGTTCAGTGGAACTTTACTAAAACACGGAATAAGTTGAGAACTATGAAACACACTTGGTCCATAACGTCTTTTTCCTATATCAATTTCGTACATTGTGTTTGATAATTTACATATCACTTTATATGGTCCTCTTCTTATAGGGTCCAATTTATTCCGATTTATTTTATTTCCTGTTTCGACATAAACCCAATCATTTATTTTAAAGGTATGTTCTTGTTTCTTTTTATCAATTCGATCTTTATTAATATTATGATTTTTTTTAGAATTTTCCAATGCTGTTTTCCTGTCTTCCGTTAAATTTCTTCTCACTTTTAATTCTTCCGGTACTATTGATAGCTCTTTTCCATTTAATAAATATGCTGGTGAAAATTTCGTGACACTGTGTACGGTTTGATTATAATTTTCAGCACATTCTAATGCAATCATAGCCCATGATCTTGTTTTTTCTTCTTGTAACTTGCATCTGATTCTATTGACCAAAGTCTGATTCAATCGCTCATTAAGGCCGTTTGAAAATGGGCAATCTGTGGCAGTGAAAACTAATAAGATGTTATGTTTTTTAAATATGATTTAAATTCTTCAGAATTGATACTGCCATACCTATCTGCTAAAATAATCTTTATTTTGTGTTTTTTCACTATAGGGTCTATTAATTTTATAAAATCTTGGGCTTTTTGTTCAGATGACGGATAAACAAAGGCATATCTACTAAAGTGATCCACAAGTAAATGCAAATATTTTTTTTGTGAATTATTTCCAGAAAATCCGCCAATTGTATCAATAGCCATTATTTCAAAAGGTTCACTTGCTGGACCTATCTGTGATAACCGCCCAATTTCTCTACATCTTCTAGATTTGTTTCTTTTACAAATATCACACTTCATACATAATTCTCTTATATGTCTATCCATTCTTTTAAAATAATAAAAGGGACGAATCTTGGCAGCTAAATGACCGATTCCTATATGACCATAAAACTTGTGAACTCTTTCAATGAGCTTCAAACCAAAATCTTCTGAAATTAAAATTCTTTCTCTTTTTCCAATTTGCTTATATACTAAACCATTTTTTATAATTTTATCCTTCATATTTAAAATTTCTCTTTTATTAAGTTTTTGATTTTCAGTAACATCTTCTATTGAAACTAAATTAACAATTTTAATCTCGTCCTCCTCCCCCTCAAAACATTCCAACACAGGGTTTCTCGAAAGCGCATCAGCTTCCACATTTTCTTTGCCTGGTGAGTATTTTATTTGAAAATCATATTGGGACAAATAATACACTAGGTGACCTAATTCTTCGTCAGTCCTTGATTTTATCTTCAAATTCTCCAAGGGTTTATGGTCTGTAAAAACCAAAAACTTATGACCTATCAACCAATGTTGCCAATATTGCACTGCTTCCTTAATCGCAAGACATTCTAAATAAATTGCCTTCTTTTTTCTTTGTGTTGGTGTTAATTTTTTTGAATAATATGCAACTGGAAGTAATTCTCCATTTTCCTGAACTTGTTTTAAGATTGCTCCCACGCCCACGCCACTTGCGTCTGTAAATAACATAGTTGGACGGTTTGGGTCAAAAATTGCTAAAATAGGACTCTCACATAGATATTTTTTTACTTTTGTAAATGTTTCGTCACATTCATTTGTCCATAAAAAAGGAGAATTCTTTCTTAATAAAATATGAAGAGGTTCGAGTAATTTTATACTATTGGGTATATATTTATAATAAAAATTTATCTTGCCTAAAAACTGTCTAATATTTTTTTTATTTTTAGGTTTTGGAAACTCCCTTATTGATCTAAGATTATCATGATGCGGTTTAACTGTATTATACCCAAGAACATGTCCCAGGTATCTAACTGTGTCCTGGGCAAAAACGCACTTTGATAACTTTAATTTAAACCCTTCTTGATTAATTATTTGCATAACTCTTTCTACATGCTTCAAATGTTCTTCAAAATTTCTTGAAAATATTAGAATGTCATCTATATAATTAAGACAAAAATCCTGTAGCCCATTACGTCTAATGGCATTTGCCAAAACTCTTTGGAAAACCGCTGGACTTATTTTCAGACCAAACGGGAGTCTTGTCCACTGATAGTGAGAATTTTGTGTTACAAAAGCAAGTTTATATCTGTCTTTTGCTCTTATTGGAATAGACCAAAAGGCCGAATTTATATCTAATACTGTATAAAACTTACAATTTCTTGTTTTCACTATAGTGTCGTCAATTCTTGGAAACGGTTGTGATTCCGGAACCAATATCTTATTCAATTCTCGAAAGTCAATGCATAGCCTCGTACGCTTTCCATCTTCTTTCTTAAATGCTAACGTCACAGGTGCCCCAAAAGGAGACTTAGATTCTTCTATTAATCCTTTTTCTAGCAAATTTGATATTTGATTTTCAATCTCTGCTTGATCTATAATAGAGCACCTGTAAGGCTTTTTCGATATATATTTATTTTCTATTAATTTTATATGAGCTTCGTGAGTTTTCACAAGACCTACATCATATTTATTTGTCGCAAAACACTGTTTATATTTGCTTATCAATCCTATAAATTTATTTTTTTTTTCTTCGTCTAAATGTTTAATTATTCTTTCGATCTCAACGACATTTACACTATC
Source organism: Labia minor (assembly GCA_963082975.1). Taxonomy (NCBI): domain Eukaryota; kingdom Metazoa; phylum Arthropoda; class Insecta; order Dermaptera; family Spongiphoridae; genus Labia; species Labia minor. The sequence goes on from OY720349.1 coordinate 5,924,378, forward strand.
ATTAACATCAAAGCCATATCTATTCACCATTTCAACCTTACCATCATTCATTCTCTGATATATTTTTAGACGATCATCTTGTATTAATCTAAATTTTTTTATTGCATCTAACCCTAGAAGTATGTCATAAGAAAAATTATTATTCTTTATAACATAGACCTCTATCTCTCTTTCTATCTTATTTATTTTGAGTGAAATTTTTATTTTATTAAAACTTTTTTCCACACCACTAATTGTTTTAAATATTTGTTCATCATTTATTATATTATCTTGAACATCTTCTAAGATCTTTGAATTGATTAGCGTAACATTAGACCCGCTATCATATATTCCTTGTATTGATTTCTTTTTATTAAGAATCATTTTTAAACGAATTAGTGGTGTAACAGCCCGTTTTTTGGCTCATGTTCATCATTTTCATACGAGTAATCTATTTCTGTTGAGTTCACTCTCTTCATATTATTTTGTTTACTATTTCTACATGCTTCTTCGGGATGAAATCTCCCACGCATTCCTAATAACTCACAAATTCTGCATGGTTTCTTCTCCAATTGTTTACGCATATTTTGGAAATTATTTGTTGAAAATTCCCTATTATTTTGTGTAAGTCTAGGTTCTTTATGTTTTTTTTTATTAAAATCTTCGTATCGACGGATCTGACTCATTAATTTTTCAGTTATAAAAATCGATTTATAATATAGAGATTAGGATTATAAATTAAATAACCAAATCGATGTACCTTAAATACAAGCAAATTTTATTAATTAAAATAAGATAAAAAATATACAATTTTAAGAGCGATTTGCTTACCTTAAATACAAGCAAATCGATTTTTATAGTTATTTGTTTTATCAATGAAATATAATATAACAAAATTTAATATATTAAAAAGATTTATAAATTAGAATGAATTTTCTATGAAAAGAAAAATATATCATATTATAACATAAACGAATTTCAGTCCGGCAACTTAAAATATACAAGAAAATTAAATAACTAACTAATTAAATAATTCAAATTATACAAATGTTATTTACATATATATACAATTTTCGCTAGTATAATAAGATTTATTAATTTACCTTTAACCTATTGATTTTATTATTTATTTTTCATCGGTTTTCTTTTCAATTAAAAATTGATAAAAAATAAAATTTCAGGTTAAATTTCCAAATAAAAATCACGATATTTTCCCGAACCATTAAAGTTAGAAGATGTTAAATAAATGCGCTCAATAGATTCTCAATATCTCCATCCCTTCTTCTTCTCACTCTCACTTTTTTATTCTCTCTTAGCTCTTAATTTCGATTTTTTTTTTCTTGCATTTTTTTTTATTCTGTGTAATGATATAAAAAAGTTCCCAATTAATTGAATTGAAAAATCCAATAGTAGTGATAAATTTTCCTTTGTGATCGAATTAAATTGAAATGTAAATTCGATTAATAAAATGTAATTTTTAATTTATTGAGGGTTTTTTTTATTATTATTTTTGAATGCAAACGAGTTAAAAGCTCATTCGCGGAATTCATATAATAATTGAATTTGAAATGCTTCATTCCAGACCGATTAATTCTTCATTATTCATGAATTTAGGATGAAGTAAATTAATCTACTTGAAGTAATTTAAAAGAGAATATTCTATCCTCTTTGAAGAGTAAATTTCTAAATGAATCTATCAATGAAAATTAAAAAAAAAAAAAATGCAAATAATTTATATAAATATAATGACTCGAAAATGAAATTTGAAATTGAAATTTTTTTTCTCCATTTTTCATAGATAACAATTATTTTGACTTTTTTTTCTTATTTGTTATTTTTTAATTGAAAATTAATTTAATCATTTGGATTTTTTTGATTTTGATTTTTTTATTTCAAAATTAGCTGGATTGTCTCCACTCGACTATCTCGCAATTTGAATTGGAATAAATAACATAATATATTATAATTAAATTAAATTTAATTAATTATAAATTATAAATTAAAATTAATAAATAATATTTATTAAATCAGCGCGTGTTTGGCTCTTTGTTGATGGCACCACGTCACGTGTTTGCGCGTGAGATTTGAAGTGTTAAAAAATTAATTCTGGTACTTTCAGCGATTCAATCAAGCTGAAATTCTATGTATAGCAGTTTTATACAAACTTTAATCATATGAAAAATTATCAAACATAAATCTTTTTTTTACGGTCACTTTAGAGGAAAACAAATCAAAACGTTGTAGGTAATGACCCTCTTCCGGTTGAGCTACATTTCTCCTAGGTTGATAGAAGACTACAAATTTTGAATAATTCCGGTATGCCAAATTTTATGATTCTAGCTCAAACCTTTTTTAAGTAATCTTTCATTTTTCTCAACCTGAGTGTAAATGACCCAGGGACCTTCAAAACGTAAAGAAACATCAAAATCTCAACATCGAAAATTTTAATGATTGCAATACTATCTCTGGCTAGATAGTAAAAATGGATTCCAATATTTGTGATAAGGAGAGATCAAAAATATCGACTGACTCGATCCAAGAATAGCAAACGAATGAAATTATAAATAAAAATAAATTCTTCAGGAACCTTCAAAACATAAAAAAACATCAAAATCTCAACATCAAAAATTTTCGACGAGATAGTAAAAATATAATTAATTTAATTAATTTTATACATAAATATCGAATTCGTTGAAGTACACTAATCATATTTATTTTTTTTTTAATTTATTTTTATTTTTTTTTTTTTTAAATAATACGTACTTACATTATTTTAGAGTTTCACACTTCATACTGTCTTTCTCAATCTCGACACATTTAAATTTTTATATTTATTTTACTTGCAACATGTTTTCTACCCACCCACACCACCATCGTTGGCCTTTTATCACTGACATATATTAAAATAAATAACTCTCCATTTTATAATATTCTATCTTATAGACATGACTACCCACCCTAAAATACTATTTTCAAATTCAATTAATATTCATAATAGAATCCTCTTTTTTGCACGTTTAATTTTAAACAAATAACTGATTTAAACAATTTACATTGAAAGCATAGTCCCAGCTTTAAATTTAATAAGATTAATGGGGAATAATCTTAGTAGAATTAGAGTCGGGATCAAAAGGTTTACTAAGAGAGAGATAGTAACGCAAGAAGTGGAAGGAATGTTAAACATACACCCTACTTATTGCTTTTGTATACAACTATGTAAAGTTATGTATACAAAAGCAACGTTTAATACAATAAATCTCGATTTTGAAGTAAAATTTACAAAACAAGAAAAAAATAGACACTAGTATTAGTGAATAATTTTAGAGAGAAAAAAAATTATTTCATTCACGACAAAAACTGAAATAGTTCTAGAAAAATCTATCGTTAAAAAAATTATAGTTTTATTTTAGAACCACTTCTCTTTTAATGGATTTTTTATTTTCAAATTAATCTTCTCCTCCCCTTTAAATTTAAAAAAAAAATAATTTAAAATTTAATTTCAATTTATCGAAATTTATTCATTCCATTTTTACTATCTCGTAAGAGATAGTATAGCGATCACGAAAATTTTCGATGTTGAGATTTTGATGTTTTTATACGTTTTGAAGGTTCCTGAATCATTTTCACTAAGGGTGAGAAAATGTATGTGTGTGTGTGTGTATGTGTGTATGTATGTAGACAAGATTACGCAAAAACGGTTTGATTGCTGTAATTGAGATGCACGATGAAAATACATAATTATATAATAATAATAGTATTAAATTAATTAATTTTCTCTTTGTAGCCGTTATTATATATATTCTTGATTCTATTATGAGTTTCTTCTTTAAATTTCCAACTATCACAACTTAATCAATCTCATCTCTAATTATACTACAACTACTTGTTTCTAAAATATGCAATCAAACATTTATATTTTAAATGTGTACATATTAGATGGAAGAAAGAGGTTTTTTAAGTTTTAAGAGAGGTAAATTTCAAAAAAAAAAATTTACTTTAATAATCATTCAAATTATTAGAAAGAAACTTCATTTTTATAAAAGTAAGACAAACCGATACATTCCTTTAAAGTAAAAATCATTTGCTCGGGATTTGAGAAAATTGATGAGGTGGTTTTTGCCAGTTCCTGATTTGTGAAACTTCTGTTGGATTTAAGATAGTTAACTATATTTTGTTGGACCTCAAATCAATCAGAAAAGTGATTTGCGACTCTTCATTTGAACGAAAGCTAAATAAAAATGAATTAGAAGTTTGTAAATCATTTGTGGATGAGGTAAAAGATTTTTTAGAATAAAACAAGAACAAAAATATAACAACTATTAAATATTAAGACAATTCAAAATTATAAAATCCTGTTGAAAGAACGTTTTAAGTTCTACCAAACTATCGAGTGTCAAATGTCACTCAAAATTCACTTTTTACATTCACATTGGCATTTTTACTATCTCGGCAGAGATAGTATTGCGAACACTGAAAATTTTCGATGATGAGATTTTGATGTTTTTATACGTTTTGAAGGTTCCTGAATCATTTTCACTAAGGTTGAAAAAAATGTCTGTGTGTGTGTGTGTATGTATGTAGACAAGATTACGCAAAAACAGTTTGAGCTAGAATTATGAAATTTGGTACATGGGCATTATTCAAAATTTGTAGTTTTCTATCAACTTTTGAGAAATGTAGCTCAACCGGAAGAGGGTAATTACCTACAACATTTTGATTTTTTTCCCTCTAAAGTGGCCGTAAAAATAAAGATATTTGTTTGATAATTTTTCTCATGATTAAAAATTGTATAAAAGTGCTATATATAGAATTTCAGCTTGATTGAATCGCTGAAAGTACCAGAATTAATTTTTTAACACTGCAAATCAACACGTGACGTGGTGCCATCAACAAAGAGCCAAACATGCGCTGGTTTAATAAATATTATCTATTAATTTTAATTTACAATTAATTAAATTTAATTTAAATATAATATATGTTAACTAATCCAATTCAAATTTGCGAGATAGTCGAGTGGAGACACTCCAGCTTTTTGTATTAGATTTTGAAATTTTACTTCAAAAATAAAATGAATATTGAAATTTATTAATATATAATCTACATAGGATGTAGATAAGTGGAGAGTTACGATATATTATTAGATATTGAAGTTTAAAGTTATATTCAGTTTCAGTTAAAAATTGGTGGAATGAATGTATGCTTGGCGAATTATTTATTGTCTTTCTGTAATAATGGAGAAATATTCAGAAAAAAATTTAGTACTTAAATGTATAAAATGTAATATGATTGTAAATGAGATGATATTTATTTATGTTTCAAATAAATATTATAAATATGTTATAAATGTTATGATTCATGTACAAGGAAATAATATGCATGTCCTTTAATGTTAATTCAATGCAATTACAAACACTGATAGCATTGAGGATGGTGCATTTCAGTGCATGTAGCTCCTCCAATACCTCGAATTGATTTATGTAGATTGGTACTATTTCAAATGTAGTTGCTTAGAAATTTCCCTGCCGCACTCTGTATAATAAATTTACAAAAATTTTAAATAATTGGAAAAAATATTGAATTAAACTTTGCAATTCAATATTTAGATAGATAACTGATTACAGACTGAATCTTTTCTATCAACTCGTAGAAAAATAATGAATTTAAATTAATTATTATTATATAATTATTAATTATTGAGTTAGAAGTTTTTTTTTATTAATGCTTATTATCTAAAAAAACGAGGATCATTATATTAACTAAAAGAAAGTATATAAAGCCTAGTTTACACGGGCTTAGTTCTTGTCATTAGTTCAGGAGTGGGCAAATACTTTTAAGCGTGAGCCAAAATGAAATCTTCAAAATGTCTTCCGGGCCGGAGGATCATATTTCGAAAACACTAATAAAAAAATTTATTTATTTATTTATTTTTTTTAGAGAGACATATTGAACGAGAAATCAAAATAAGAGCCAATTTTTTCAACGGGCTGGTGGGCGTTCAAAAGACCTACGCTTAAAAGTATTTGCCCACCCCTGAACTAATGACAAGAACTAAGCCCGTGTAAACTAGGCTTAAGAATGTAAAGTCAATATTAGTGAGGAGTGATGACATAATAAATATAATATTAGTTGTCCCTTGCTAGATAAATTACTAACTACCAAAGGCAGACTTTTTGTAAAGTATATAAAGCCCAATTTACACGGGCTTAGTTCTTGTCATTAGTTCAGGGGTGGGCAAATACTTTTAAGCGCAGGCCTTTAGAACGCCCACCAAAGTTGGCTCAAATTTTGATTTCTCGTTCAATATGTCTCTAAAAAAAAAAAAAAAAATAAATAAATAAATTTTTTTATTAGTGTTTTCGAAATATGATCCTCCGGCCTAGAAGACATTTTGAAAATTTCATTTTGGCCCGCGCTTAAAAGTATTTGACCACCCCTGAACTAATGTCAAGAACTTGTCACAGACCATCTAACAGACTGCTAAACTCTATTGTTCTCGATGAAACAAAGTTTTTGGCGCCACCATGCGAATGCTGGCAGTAACTAATTGAAAAAAAAATCGGACTTGTGTGTTTGGTCTTTGCAAAGACCAAACACACACACAACACACACACAAGCCCGATTTTTTATTATATTTTCGAATGCCAGCATAACCAGATGGCGCCAAAAACTTTGTTTCACGGAGAACAATAGAGTTTAGGGGGCCTGGCCCGTGTAAACTAGGCTTAATAGAGTAGGTATATACATAGTAATTTGGAATATAATACATTTTCTAGAGTAAAATGAAATTTTAAATAATTTAATATATCGGTATTAGTATTTAATAACCAATGATTATTCAAGTATTCAAGTATATTATTATTAAATAAACCAATAAATGCCTTGCATAATATGTTACGTTATCGATGGACAATATTGTATGTTTTCCATCAATTATTTGTTGAATAGGCCTCTATAATAAATCAAATCGATTAGATATTAGTTCAAATGACACTATTTCAGCCTTTATGAAATATTGAAAAAAATAATATATAAAATAAGTAATTAATATTGAAAGTCTACTTAAACAATTTATTTATTATTATTATTATTTTTTCTATTTATATATTTATATTTATAATTTCATTTAAATATTATTTTCTTTATGCGGGTATTTTCTCTTTTATTGAAAATTTTTTGATGAAATGAATAGCCAATCAAATTCTTCAATTCCGAGTCACGTGTTCAAAAATAGCCAATAAGAGAACAATTAATACACTGAAAAGATCCCTCTTGCTTGTGGCTAGGGAACAAACTGTTTTCGTCATTTAATAAATAGTAATCCTTTGCATTTTAAAATGTCATTTTCACGATATGGTGACGAAAATAATGATTTGACATATTAGATAAACCCATAGGTAATTTATTAGTTATTTTTTAGTTTATTTACAAATTTAAAATCGCAAAAAATTTTCTCACCGAATGTCCCTCGAGCATTGATAAATACTTATAATTGTATAACAATTACCTCAAGCATGTTGCTTACAGGAAACAGCCCTCCGCCTTTGGCGTCGGGCGGTTTCCAAGCAACATGCTTTCGGATTGTTATAAAATTATTTCGAATTATCAATGCCCTTGGGCCCTACAGCTGATCATTTTTAAATTTCAATTTTTTATTTTTATTAATAATAATTTTTGAATAATATTGATTATATATATAATATTGATTAATAATATTATTATATTTTCTTATTTTTGAAATTTATTTATATTTAAAAAAAAATAAAGATATACTTAGATCAAATTTCAAATTTCTTACAGTTGTGTTAAACTACCTGACTCTTGACCAAAAGATTGAAAAATAATTTAAGGGGTAATATAGAGGAGAGATCAACGATTAGAAATGATTTTAGAAACAAAATGTAAGAAGAACCTTGGTTAAATGATGATTAATTAATTAATATTTTTATTAAATAAATTGAAATGGAAGCCTCAATCTGTCTAGTCAAATGCCATAACAGAAATTATGTTAGGGAAAACAATAGAATTGACAGAAGTGATGCAACCCAGAGATCAGTTCTTAGATGACAAATTAAATATTAATTTTTTTTTTTTTTTTTGTTATTATTTAAGTAAATGTCGATTGTATATATAAATTTGTTACTATACTTATATAAGTACCAATACAATAAAAATCAATAATGGCTAAATAAATCAATCAATAAAATAGTAGGTTTAGAAACTAAAGCTTTCATATATTCAACAATATAATATATATATATATATATATATATATAATATACTCCATTAATATATTTTGTTAAAGATTGAATAATAATCATATTTTATTTTCAAACTTAGTTCAGATTATATCTCTTAAATTTCTAAAAGCTTTTATGTATGCCTATTCATTATAATATGTAGGTACATATATACCTATGTACACCCATTAGCACGTAGAGTGAAATTGAAAGGAATTCGTAATCAATAGAATTAGAACAAGAATTTATAATTACATACATTAAAATTGATACTACTTATTGAATTGAAATTGAGTTTCCTTTAGAAAATTTCAAAAAATATAGTAAATAAAATGTCTTATCAATATCCACATGCCTATTATTATAGGAGTATATCTCAAATAATCTGATTTCAATTAATCATTATTATCAACTTATTAAAGGAGAAGAAATTATAATAGTTGATTATTTTCCAACTATGTACCATATACGCGTATATATATATCAGGGCTTCGAACCGGAACTGAACCGAAAACCGAAAACCGAAAAAACCGGTATTTTTGTCGGAACGAAAACCGGAGCTGAACCGAAAAAAATAATATCGGTTTATTTCAGTTCAGTACGTGTTCAAGCCAGAGTTGCCAGAAGAGGTGTTTTGGCAACACAAGCCCGAATTTTTTTCAATTAGTTATGCCTCGCACTGCATGGTGTCGCTAAAAACTTTGTTTCAAAAATTAGTGTCCTAGTCATACTCTCCTTTCGGTTGTGTTGGCGGCGTCTCGTAGTCGCAATATAGAATTTAATGTTTTCATCGTTTGTTTAATACTGATATTTTGATTTAATGATAGTATTAATTTTTTAAATTATTTATTCCATTTGTTACAGGATTATGTATTAATATAAAGAAAATGATTCATAAATATAAATAAAATTTATTAAATAAATTTAAACAAATATTGAATAACTTTGACCAAGTACGAAGATTAGACAGTAAAAAACTTATTTTAGAAAATTGGGAGGAAAATAAAAATACATATCCTCATTTATACAAAATTGCAATGCTGGTTTTAGGAGCTACTGCAACACAAGTTAGTGTTGAAAGAGCTTTCTCTGGTTTAAAGTTTATTTTACGAGACAATAGAAATAGTTTAAATGAAAATATATTGGAAGATATTTTAATAATTAGAGGTAATTTTCATTTTTTATAATTATAGTTATAATTATAAGTAAATATATCCAAGAATCCTTTATACTTTAACATTAAATATACGAATTTGTTTCGTTTGTTGAGTGTTTGAAAGTAGAGGGATGTAAAAAAATATTCATACTTATTTGTTCCGTTTAATAAATTATATTAACATCTTATATTATATACTTCTAATTATTATACCTTTAATTAATTATTATTATTTATATTATATTGTACTAATTCATGTAGTATGATTTAGGGTGGTAGCAAGAAATATTTTTCGGGCGCTAATTTATGGCAATTTATGGCATACCCCGACCTAAATTTCTAATACAAATAAAAGGTCTTTAAAATTAATTAATCGGAACTGAACCGAAAACCGAACTGAACTGATATTTTTTTTTTATTGAACCGGAACGAAAACCGAAACGAAAAAAATAACGGTTCGAAGCCCTGATATATATATATTATTATCAGATTTATCAGGGATATAATCACGTATTTTTGTGAGATTGTTTTTTCGACGTTTCGGCACCCATTTTGGCGCCATTTTCAAGAGATTATTTAGGTGGGAATATTTTTGGGATTCTGGGTCTTAGTTTGTGTGACCAAGGGTTAATATCGGGATTTTGGGTTGTTAGGTTGAGTGGTTTTGTACTCACGAAGAATCCTGGGCAATCCTGAGACTGACACACGTCCGCACTGGACAACAGCCCAGTCCGCCTCGGGCTAGCTCAAAAATCTCTCAATTATGGTATATAAGGGATATCTGAAACGTTGCCAGATGACCCGTCGATAACAGAAGAAACAAATCAAATCACTGGAAGTTCTCCAAACCACAATTAATCCAACTCACCAATTATATTAAATAAAAACAAATTTAATTCGGTTTTCTGATATATTTATATAAAATTATTGTAATATTTTATATGAAATAAAATTAATATGTAATATAAAATGATTACACAACACAGTAAAGCAAAAAGATAGTTTTAGCAATAAACAAATTAATTAATAAAAAATTCAAATACCTGGGCAACAATAATTATACAAAAGGATAATTTATTAAACCTTAAATGATGGTTTTATATTTCCGAAAAATATTCCTAAGATATTTCGAGAAGCTCTGTTACCAGTTCAATGGACCCCAAGCAAATAGACCGAGATACAAAATGAGCTCACAACCAAAGGTATAAAAAAATAGGTAGGCATGTCCTGTGTCTGTTTTTACCCACCTCGCCCCTAGTGTTTTTCAAAATTTTGAATAATCATTTAGTGGGAGGTTTATTTGCACCCAAACAGTTGAGTACAATAGTAGTACAATTTGTTATATGTAATAAATAATAAAATATAAATATAATCATAAAAAATTTTTATTATAAATTTATTCAAAAATATACCAAAAATACACAAATCGTTATCAAGCGACTGCAGAAGTAGCCCTTATAAAAAGATCTTTTAATTTTAAAGTTTTTCATTCAAATTTATAAATAATTAATTTGTATAATGATTAATGTTTTCTTTGAATGAGGTGAAATTTAAAAAAAAAAACTGTATAATAAAACTCCATATCAATATCAATTTCAAAGTTCTTCATTATTTTACATTTTATGAATAAATATTTGTTGAATTGTATTGATATTTCTTTTATAAAAATTATCACTCTTTTTAATTTTAGTTGTTTACGAATGTTTGAATGTTTGAGAATAAAGAAAATGACTAAATAAATATTGAAAATGATATTTAACTTTAGAATTTACAAACTGAGTATTTTTTTTTTGTTATTTCTTTTGTTGGTTTGTAACTAATAGAAATATACAATCATTGAAATTAGTAGAGAAATATATAAAGAATAATATAAAGATTAGGAGAAAATTTCAAGATACCTAAATTAATTACCATTTGGTTTCCCAATCAAATTAAGTAGTGATTTGAGGGTGGATTTTTATTAATATAAAATAATTAATTCGTTCATTATTTAAATTGAATTCATTTCAACTATTCTATTCTAATTCTTCCAGCTAATTTCTCTTCTAATATACGAGATTTGTTGAAAAGAAAAGGTGAATTTTGAATTTTCTCGGGCTGTGTATATTCTATTATCGGTATTTTTTTTATTATGTTGGTACACATATGTTTCTCATATGTTGACATTATCAGCCATTTTGGATTAGTAGTTTGATTCTGACAACTGAAAAAGTTAGTCACTTTTTGGCTGTTCTTCGATTTTTACTATCTCGCCAGAGATAGTATTGCGATCACGAAAATTTTCGATGTTGAGATTTTGATGTTTTTATACGTTTTGAAGGTTCCTGAATCATTTTCACTAAGGGTGAGAAAAATGTCTGTGTGTGTGTGTTTGCATGTGTGTGTGTGTGTGTGTGTGTGTGTGTGTGTGTGTGTGTGTGTGTGTGTGTGTGTGTGTGTGTGTGTGTGTGTGTGTGTGTGTGTGTGTGTGTGTGTATGTATGTAGACAAGATTACGCAAAAACGGTTTGAGCTAGAGTGATGAAATTTGGTACATGAGCATTATACAAAATTCGTAGTTTTTTATCAACTTTTGAAAAATGTACTTCAACCGGAAGAGGGTCATTACCTACTACATTTTGATTTTTTTTCCTCTAAAGTGACCGTAAAAATAAAGGTATATGTTTGATAATTTTTCCCATGATTAATAATTGTATAAAACTGCTATATATAGAATTTCAGCTTGATTGAATCGCTGAAAGTACCAGAATTAATTTTTTAACACTGCAAATCTCACGCGCCAACACGTGCCATGGTGCCATCAATAAAAAACCAAACATGCGCTGGTTTAATATATATTATTTATAATTTATAATTAATTAAATTTAATTTAAATATAATATATTATGTTATTTAATCCAATTCTCAAATTGCGAGATAGTCGAGTGGAGACACTCCAGCTTATTTCCTTAAAGGAATACTACACGGACAACAATCTTATGATAAAATTATAATTATTGTATTATCATATCAAGGAACACACAATATAAAATATATAATTTTACATATCATTAATAGTTATAAATATAATATAAATTAACTCAATAGAATTATTTATTTATTTTATTTATTAAAATATATAAAGCATATTTTTATTTATCATTTTCTATAATATAATTAATTTTATGTTTTAAATTATTAACCAATATTAGCGGTATCCTTTAATATACAAGGCCTGTTCAAAAGAAAAGGAGGATTTTGAATTTTTGTCGGTTGTGTACATTCGATTATCGAAAATTTTCTTTTGTTATGTTGGTACACATTTGTTTCTCACATGTTGACATTATCAGCCATTTTGGATTAATTGTTTGTTTTTGACATCTTAAAGTTAGTCACGTTTTGGCTGTTCATCGATGTTTTATTTAAAAAAAAAAGGAATACTACAAGGGCAATATGGCTCAAAAGATCGGAATTGTGGGAAAACAAATCATGGATAATGCCTCACGATAATCCACCAGTTCACCCATCATTGCTTCTTCCTGTTTTTTTTCCTCAAAACAACCCCACAATCATGCATTAACCACCATATTCACCAGATTTGACTCCTTGTGATTTTTTCATATTCCCAAAACTGAAGGAACCAATGAAAGTAAAGTGTTTCAGGGCCAAAGAAAGATGTCGGAATCGAAGAATGAGCTGATGGCCATACCGAAAAGCGCATTTCAGAAGTGCTTCGACGATTGGAAGAAACGCATAAATACATTATACCTGTGTGGAATTACTTTGAAGTGAACACAAAATAGATATTGATAAATAAATAAATACCTTTCGAAATAAATCAAAATTCACTTTTTCTTTTGAACAAAGCTCGTACATAGGAGATATACGAGGTGTAATTTTATATTATTTTCACACTTCGTTCATATGAGTTTAATATATTATTATTTTTTTAGTAAAAATTTATTTATGTCATTTTTATTTTGATTACAAAAAAATAAGAAATGTAATTGAATAGAATATATGAATAAGATATATGAAATAAAATTCAATATAATATGTATAAATAAAGTTTTAGCTAACTTCATTATCTCATCTGGATAGTTAAAGATTTCATACAAGAACAAAACTAGTCTCAATTTATTATTTATTATTTTTAATTATTTTTAATTTTCATATTTTTTCATATTTTTTTATAAAAGAGTTGAAATTTAATTAGGAATTTGATTCATATTTTTTTTTATAAAATTATTTAAGAGAACAAAAATATTTTTGTTGTTTTACATCAAAAATAAACATATTCTACATTATTTTTATTCCAAATATTATCCATCATTAACAGATTATAATAATTAAATTGTGTCATCTTTATGGGAGTATACCCATATCATGTCTGACAAACTCTTTGTATTATTTTTTGTTTTTTGTTTTTTTTTTTTAAATTAACCCGGAATAGACATAATTGATCACAGTATCTTATTTATACTAGTAGTAATATAAACTAGCTGCTCTTCACGCCTAGACGGGGGCTATTTGGTTGAAAGTGTTAAAAGGTTTTCATCCATTTTGTTTCAATCCGTATATTACATAAAACATGCATTTCTTTTTGAGTTCTTATTTAAAATATATTTTAATTCAATCAATAAATTAATTATATATTAACGGACCAGTGTGAGAGCCCTCACACGCAAAGAAATTGAAACGCAAAAGAAAAATATTATAAGATATAAGAGGCGCTGTGGTTGTGACGTCACAAATGACGTCAAAAATGATAAAGAGTAAGAAAAAAATTATTTTTTCAACTGTCTTTTAAATATATAAATGACTGCTTAGACAGAGTGTGGAACAAGTGATATTCGAAAGAGGATCTTAATATCTGTAATCTCCACTATTTTATCCATAAATATTATAAAATTTTACAGAAAAAAAAACAATTAAGATAATATAAAAAGATATTTGAAAAAACTTACTACTAATTACATATGCATATAAATTATTTTCCTAATTCTTTTTTCATAAAAAGCTAATATTAATGATCAATACATCTTACTAATATAAATATGTATGTGTTCTTGGTTAAAAAAAAAAATAAAAAAATAATCTATCATCGTTAACTTGAATGAGGAAAATTAAAACCCTGTTATTAAATATTGACATAGGATGTTGGATTTTAATGTCTAATCGATTGAAATCAATCATTTATGAATAAGAAAAAAAAACGAAATCCTTGGTAATATATTTCTATCGTTGTTTAGTAAAAAGAAACAAGTGCCAAGAAACAAAGAAAATAAAACAAAACAAACTGAGTCACTAAAGAAGAAATAAATACCGAAAGGATGATTCTATTTTGTTCCCATGTAAACAAGAATTTCGATAGAAATGGATAATAAAATGATGACCAAACAAGGCATTCATTCCCATTTTGGAACGATCCTATTGATGAAATTTCAAGAGGATGTAATTTTACAGCGAGAAATTCTTAAAATTATATATATGAATGCAATCATCTAAAAAAACAAAAACAAATAATAACTCCGGCATTTGTACGTCCTATCAAGTCGGTTATATCAATGAGGTGTCCTATGATCAGTAGAACGGGGGTCCTATCAACCTACGCGGAAAAATGTTACAAAAGGGCTTTCTCAACTGGTTGGGTGCCTTCTTTATTAAATTATTTAACCTTATTTAATGAACAATTCACATAATACATAAGTTGTCAAAAAATAATTTTAATAAATTAAATCTTTTCTTTTTTTAAAAACAATTTCTTAATTTTTTTGATTTGATCAGTTGATTTTTAATGAGAGTTGTAATGAAGAAATTTTAGTTAAAACAGCATCCTCTGGAAGAAAGTCATCGCTTCACTTCAATAAAAAAATATTTTGAACAGAATGAACTGAAATGTTGAATTTAGACACATTTTAATTCAATTTTTATTTCGATCTAATCTATTTTCACTATTATACTATTTATTAATACTAACTATCCTCTTATACAAAATCTTATGAATTAATATTATTTCATTAAATTTAATAAAAAAAATTACAATTTATTAAAAAAATCGATAAAAATAAAATTATATCTTTAAAATATGACTTATGCCTAGATTCTAGTCCAGGCGTGAGCCACCTTTATACTATCTCGCTAGAGAAAATTTTCGTTGCCGAGATTTTGATGTTTTTATACGTTTTGTAAAATGTGCCACTCTGAAGCCAAACCAATTAACTTCAAATTTTAACGGACGGACAGACATCTTGCTAAAATACTTATTTTCTGTTAATAAAATGCATGATTCATGGAGAGATGTAAAAATCTCCACATGTGAAATTTGGTGTGAAAACAATACCTCCCTTATTATCGTCGGTCGGTAAAAAATATAAGTATAATTATAATGTTTAATGTAATTTAAAACAAAATATGATTTTTGTTTATTTTAATTGTTTTTTTTTTGTTGTATAGGTAATTGGTATTAGTAGTTAATATATGAATTTCCATGATTAATTTAAATTAAACTTTAGAACATTGCAAATTAATCAATCCTTATATTTTGTATTATAAACATTCATTATGTTTATTTATTAATTTATTAAAAAGTTACCTTGTTACTTGAAAACTTGTGTGTTTTATATTAAAGTATCCATTTCTCTTGTTTTCAAAGTGCAGATTGTAATAACGATTATTATGTTGAATTTAATATAACACCATACATACACACTCCATGCTGTTCCTTGTTTAACATTAGATAAAAAGCCACGAGGTTGTTTATTGTCTTTTTATGATTGTCTTTAGAGGTAATTAATTATTCTACATGACCACTTAACTTTCTTGTAACCAATTTATTTTTCATATCATTGAAGTAATTCATAATTTTATGTTTCATGTCACATCATAAATATAATATATATTTTATTATATTATAATTTATATTATGTCAATAAAGTAATCATTAAAAAAGACATTTTGAGATTTTTTTTTATTTTTTGTTTTTAAACATATATTTTTGTAAATTAAACCACATATTGATATTTGTTATTGTAAAAATTATTATTCAAAAAATACAAACATATACACAACGTTTCGATTGCTGCTTCTGCAATCGTTATCAAGCGACTGCACTGTTCGAGCGTCCAGTGACAAGACATATTTTTCTTTCTCATTATATATTATCTATCTATTTATCTATCTTTGTGGCTCTACGGAATAAAATAATTTATAACATTTAACGATAATTATAATAAACATAAGTATTATAAATATATTACTTCACTTTAATAACATTTATTTAATATACATAATTATAATCATTTTTTTTTGTTTTATTCTATTTGCAACAAACTCCTTTTGTATTTCTCCGATTAATTTTTTGAAGTATAAATATTGATTTCAGGATAGATTTCCATTTTGAAAGTAATTAAAAATATTTTACAGCATTAAAATTAATGAAGAATTCCTATTTAGTGCCAATGAAATAGAGGTAATAGGTATGGCATAAAGCAGCGGTTCTCAACATGGAGGGCGCGCTTTCAAATAAATAAATAAAACTAAACGCGCAACATTTTTAGTTGAATATGAAGCAAAGTTGACAAAGTTTTTGGATAGATTGCTATCCAAAAACTTTGTCAACTTTGTTATAGAAAAATTATTTTATTCTTTTAATATAATTAATATAAATATATTGATATTAGATATATTTCATATAATATTAAATAATCAGAGTCTACAAATTTCATCATAATATTAAAATGATAAATTTTCAATAAATAGATTAAGCTAAAAGGTTAAGAGGTTTTATTAATACACCAAATATTTATATATTCACTTGAATAAGGAAGCAATGAGAAATGAATGAATTGAAATATTGAATAGTGATACATTTTATTTTAATTTTAATTTCTATTAAATCGATGTTTACTATTATTTTTATTAATTATATCAATAATAAATATTATTCATATAAGATATTAAAGAGATTTTTATTAATACACCAAATATTTATATATTCACTTGAATAAGGAAGCAATGAGAAATAAGTGAATTTAGTCCATGGCCGCACCAACCACATTTCTCCAAATATCCATATCCTGAGCCACAACCCTCCAATACCTTCCTACCCTCTCCCATTTCTCTCTGTGGTTGTTGTTTCATGATTTAATTTTTTTGTGCAAAAGATCATCTCTTAAATGGAGGTTCAACTATAATGGAGAAAATTTAAGATTTACACATTTAATTATAATAACAGAAGAGGCAAAAAATAGAACATTATATATTATATTATATTATATTGTTGTTATTATTATTACTCCATATTAGAATAGTTTAATTTAAAACTGTTTTATCTACATATTATTAAAGTTTGATAAATGAAAATATTTATAATTTGTTCATTGAAACATAACAAAATTTATTTATTATTTGTATATATATACCAGGGTGGGGAGAAAAGTTTCCGACCTGGCCAATTTAAACGATGTTTTAACATTTTTTTTTACATTATTTTTCAACCCTCAAGAACCATTAACAATAAATTTTAATGAAATTTTTCTTTTTTTATATAAATATTAATTATTAACTACATAATATAATTTAAATTTTATTAATTTAATTTGTTTTGCAGGTGCCAAGCCTACAATTGCACCAGTGAATGCCACTCCTGCACTCGGAGAACAATTTTTACCCCCACCACCAACCACCAGCATACCAGATATCTGGTTACAACCGCGAAACGCATATCATCTCGGCGAGCTGATTGCGGGTACCTACTGTTCGCGGATTTTCAGTGACTGTGATCGTAAGGTGAGATGTTAAAATATTTGATGAAAAAAAAAATAAAAAAAAAAAATGAAAGAACTGAAAAAGGTAGAAATCTTTAAAAAGAGCCTATATTTTCATATGAGAATATGATCCGATATCAACTTTAAAAATTGAATTAGCATTGGTAGTATTGAAATATAATCGCATATCCGGATAAACCAGAAACCAATAAACAAAATAATCATTTGATTTTCAACCCCACAATTTCAATATAAATTTAACTTCAAATAATAAATATTTCTGCATCATATATTAGTATTTAAATTTAAGCAATGTTAATAGTTTCTGACTTTAACTATAATGAAATTAGCTGGAGTGTCTCCACTCGACTATCTCGCAATTTGAATAGGATTAAATAACATAATATATTATATTTAAAATAAATTGAATTAATTATAAATTATAAATAATAAATATTAAACCAGCGCATGTTTGGCTTTTTGTTGATGGCATCACGTCACGTGTTGGCGCGTGAGATTTGCAGTGTTAAAAAATTAATTCTGGTAATTTCAGCGAATCAATCAAGCAGAAATTCTATATATAGCAGTTTTATACAATTATTAATCATGTGAAAAATGATCAAACATATATCTTTATTTTTACGGTCACTTTAGAGGAAAAAAAATCAAAATGTAGTAGGTAATGACCCTCTTCCGGTTGAAGTACATTTTTCAAAAGTTGATAAAAAACTACGAATTTTGTATAATGCTCATGTACCAAATTTCATCACTCTAGCTCAAACCGTTTTTGCGTAATCTTGGTTACATACATACACACATACACACACACACATACATTTTTCTCAACCTTAGTGAAAATGATTCAGGAACCCTCAAAACGTATAAAAACATCAAAATCTCAACATCGAAAATTTTCGTGATCGCAATACTATCTCTTACGACAGGTGTGGCCAAACTTTTAGCTTTTAGGGGCTACTTTTTCAATAAAATATAGTCTGCGGTCGACTATGGATATGGGCAAATAATTTTAAAATTTTAAATGATAATTAAAGAAGTCATTATATGGCCGATTTAAATTTCAAACCTCCACTTTTGGTCAAAAATTACATTTTCACACTATTAGAAAGCGAAAAACACCTTACAGTGGCTATGAAACACCGCTATTATGCACGTATTTAATTGAAATCTCATGAAAAGCAAAAAATTTATGCGTTTTAAGAAAGTTGTGCAAAATATGCTGAATATGAGTTAGCAGGTTTGCAATCTAAGCCGACGATATATTTTTTATTTTATGAATTCTAACAATATTTATTAAAATTTAAAAAAATACAATGTTAAGAAATAAATACGAACAAAACAAATTTTAAGCATACAATTTTTATTTGGATGAAACCTGGCATTGCATAAGAGCAGCAAGTTTCTCAAAATTTGGCTCCTATGAACTTAAAGCAATTCTTAAGCATGACTCTAAATGTAGATCCGTTATTTGCGATCGCTGTTTTGTTTTGATCGCATTCATATAAGAAAATGCGGATTCACATAAATATGGGCAGCCAAAGAAGGAATTGAAACGAGCAACCATTGTCCAAATATTTGGATATTTATCTTTGCTTATTACTTTCCAAAATCTATTTATTATGTAATAAATAAATTTATATTATTTTTGATCAACGAATAAAAAAATTAAAATATATAATATGTTTGTAATAAAGTGCTAAAAAATGGGGAAAAATTATATATTATTAATTATATAGTCAAATACTAAAATATAGAAAGGTTAAATCAATAATATACTTATATATGTTCTTAGATATATGAAAGATATGTTAGTTTTAATTATTATAATAATATTAATAAAAAAAATTGTAAATGGAAGGGCTGTTATTTTTCATTTAAATTTATAACTTCAATTAAAATAAATACTTCATTTTGGAATGGATATGAGAGGAGGGGGAGGTAGAGTAGAGTAGTCTAGGGCTAAACGGTGTTTTGAGAAAGGGAAGCCCTTGGATAAAAAGTATATAAATTATCGGGATAAGAAAAATATATAAATATATGGTATATAAAAGATGTAATAACACATAGAGAGAGGATGATTATGATCTAAAATTATTTTTTAATAAATTTAAAAATAATATCCCGGGTAGCGAGTAGATTCTTTTCTATAATCCCAGCAGAAAAGAATACTATTTCAGGGATTGGCATCCCTGCCCTCACGTGAGCTCATGATTTCTTCTAAATCCCTCTTCTACCTGGAGGAATCATGTCCTTTACCCGTTGACTCCTTTCCATCCATTCCCTTACTTTCACTCCCCCCCCCCCCACCCCTGATTATTCAAAAAATTAAATTTATTTGGATGAAGGAGAATACCTAGCATAGATTATTAAAAAGAAAAAAAAATTTGAAATCTTCACTTTTATAGGAGACTCTTTAGAGTCTCCTATATATATTTGAATAAACCCCCCTTCGGGGGGTTTATTCAAATATATCCAGATCACGTCAACCCTTCGACTAGCAAAACCCCTTATAATCACGAGTGAGACATGTCTTATATGCCTCTGAGAGGACCCACCTCTCCAACGCTTCACATTAGTATAAAACTTGGAACTCATATTTATAGAACGCTTTGCAAAATTAGAAAAAACCAATTAAATCAATGTTTTTCATTTTATTAACATTTTTGACTAAATCTTGTTAATTGTGACCAAGACCAATCCATTGACCATAATTTTAGCCAGATTTTAAATAAAATTGATTTTTTGTATCATTAAATGGAAATTTTTAATTAATTTTAATATCGGTTTATTTTTACAGTTCAACAAAAATCTTGCCTCATAACAACAGATAAAACCTATACGAATAGATTCATTATGAAACGTAGATTCATTTTCACTACTATTATATAATTTTACGTTGCTTCGTTGATTAAATATTAATTATTGAATTTTGACAGATTGAAAACATTTGCCGCCATGTTGCCCCCCTCCGCCACCTCTTCTCACCTCCCTCCCACCCTCCCTCCTGGCCTGCTGGTGAGCAGCTTCGAGCTCAATCAGTTCCCATTCCTTTTCCAGTCGAAGATGTTGAACGGCGTCACCACCGAAATCATCCCTCAATCAAGAATTTATTGTAAATTTATTTATTCCTATTAATTTAAATGAAGTTTAATAAATTTTAGAAAAGATTCAAATAAAAATTTAATTTTATAAAATATAGATTTTTAACTTTTTACTGATATATTTATATATATTTAATAAATTTCGCCCCCACCTCCAATGCTTTGCTTCTCGGTGACCTTGAAGGGGACAGCATAGCAAGCTGCATTGCTTACCCCCAATGGATGAGATTCAACTGCCTTTGACTTTATTTTCAAAATAAATTCTATTATTTCCCCTTCGTTAAATGAAATTATATACAAATTAATTATACTACGTATTATACGACAAATAAATTAATACGAATTATTTTAATAAATCAATTTAACCAACCATTCATTCCTTCTTTTTTGTATTTTAACATTGAAACATTTTCCCTGCTATTCTATTCTATTTTCAAATTTTATATTCAAAAATAAATAACTTCAAATAACATAAAAATTACTTGAAAAGGAAGGAAATAATTTTATTGTTTTTATATATGAAGCAATAAGAAAAAAAAATTGAATAAGTTTCATGAAATGTAAAATTAATTTTTAATAAATTTAAAAATAATATCCTGGGTAACGGGTAGATTCTTTTCTATAATCCCAGTAGAAAAGAATTATATTTCGGGGATTGGCGTTCCTGCCCTCACGTGAACTCATGATTTTTTCTGCCTTCCCTCTCCCATGGAAAAATCATGTCCTTTACCTTTTAACTTTTCCAACTTTGGCTTCGCGGGCTACTTTTAAAGCCTTTGCGATCGACCGGTCGACCGCGGTCGACGTGTTGCCCACCCCTGTCTTACGAGATAGTAAAAATAATATAACTCTAATTCTCATAATGTGAAGGTCGAAATTTTCTATTGGCACTTATAAAAAGGAGAAATGGAAATGTTCGAGTCAAAAACTCTTGAGTTCAATTCAGTATCATAAATGTATTCTTTTCTGAAACTAAATCTTTATGACTTTTGAAAATCCTATCAAGTAGATTATCGCCTAAGTATGATAGAGGTGATGTATGATCAGTATAACGGATCTTAATTTTCTTGATCGGAATGCCCTACCTTTTTCTTTCAAATACTTTCCAATTTTAAACATCTAGGCTAATTGGACCTCGTTCCCAGTTGAACCCGGGTCCATGAAATTGCAAGATCTCTTTTTCTGAATTTATCATAATTTAATTCATACAATCAGCCAAGAAAAATATAGTTTTGATCATGTAAAATTATAATAAACATATCATCTCATGTTATTTCTAATAGTTTTCATAAAGTGTAATAAGATATTGTAGTTTTAATAATAATATACGAGGTACGTCCAGAAAGTAAGTTCCGTTTGGTAATATAATTAAATTGTGTACAGATACAAAAAAGTTATTTATCGCACAAAATTCTACAACTCTTAAACTACTTTTCCATATAACTGCCGAAATTTTACAGGCATGTGTCATAGCGTGGCACAAGTTTTTGAATAACTTCTTCACAGAAATTTGCCGCCTGTGTCTTCAATCAGTTGGAAACAGTTTTTTTTTTCAGCTCGTCGTCATCGTTGAAGTGTTGACCGCCAAGGAAAGACTTGAGATGAATTGAGATGAAAGTCGCTAGGAGCGAGGTCAGGGCTGTACGTATGATGGCTAAACATGTCCCAGCCAAATCCCTGTAGGAGGTTTTTCGTCACATTTGCAGCGTATGGTCGTGCGTTGTCGTTAAAAAAAACAATTTCATCTATTCTTACATCTCAAGTCTTTCCTTGGCGGTTAACACTTCAAAAAAAAAAAAAAAATTATCAATTTTATTTGAGAAACCCTTTTATTATCCTAATCATTTAATCATTAATGAATATTGATTTACTAAAAAGGGTTCCAAAGTCGTCTGAAATTTACTCTTTTATTTTTAGTTTTTTTTTACACCCAAGTTGATGAAATCATGATCTCATTTATCATCAAACTGACAGCAGTTTGTTCCACTTTTTCATTTTTTCTCTCTCTTTGTTTTTGTGGTTTCTATCATTTATTTTGTTATTGCCACATCATTTAATGATATGTGAATTTTAATTTTAATTTATTTATATTATAATTATAATTAAACATTGACAAATAAAAATATTGATTTTAAAATTAAAATTTTAAACCAATCAATTTATAGTTAGTACATTAAAATAATTTTAATATAACTACATTATTACAGAACAATAATACATAATAATACAATTAGATTATACATAAAATAGTATGTTGGTACCATTCTTATTGGGATTTTAGGAAGGAAACCACTTTTTTTGAGAAATCTTACAATAACTAATATTTAAGCAGTGGCGTACCTAGGGGGGTGCGGTCGGTGCGGTCCGCACCGGGCGGCACTTAACTTGGGGCGGCATTTTTTAAATTTAGTTATAGTTGTAAAAAGCAACCATTTCATATTTATTTTTTTTCTTTCTTGAATAATAAATGATTATTATGATTATTATAAGTTTACTATTTGATTTATATAAATTATGATCAACTATATGATTTCGAATATTATTCCTCGGTGTATATAAATGCATTTTAGTGTAAATTTTGAATTCTAATTCCAAGAACCGGATAATAATTTTATTTTATTGTATTCATTAAAATTCGTTGAATTCGTAAACGCATCTTTACGATTTTGTTCGGCAATTTTTCCTAACCAAAATTTTTTCATATCAGTTTATAAATGTCATTTCTTTTGAATAGTTTATATGATTAGATGATTACTTTGAAGTGATATACCAATATTTTTTTAAATCATCTAATTTTCTTTTGAAAAGCAGGGCCGGGGGAAAAAAATATAAATATAAATTTTGAGAGCATTATACACGATTTTTCTAGTATGAAAGCTAGAAGAGTAAATGTTATATAAATATGTTTACGAGTGCATACAAATATGTGAAAAAATTTACTCTGTGTTAATTAATATTGATTAAATAACTTAATAATTTATTTATGTGTATTAATTTATAAAAACCACTATTTGATTGACTTATAATAGAAAGGGCGGCAAAATGGAGATCGCCCCGGGCGGCAAAAGTTCTAGGTACGCCACTGTATTTAAGTTAATTAAAAGTTATATGTCTGATATTTACAATATATATATATATATATATTTATATAAATAGGGTTTTTTATTAAATAAGAAACAGAGTGTATCTAATATTAAGTTTATTTCAAAAAAATGTAAGAAAAAGGTACAAGTTAGCATTCACTGAGCACTAGAAGCCGACTGACTGCTAGACAAAATGGCGGTTGTCTCTAGCAGGAAATGGCGTCGCTCGACACCACGTGATTTTCCTGACTCTTCTGATTGGCGCTGCTTAGCAACGGAGCAGACGGGTGGGGACAGTATTGGGCTCTAAATTCCTCTCCTACATATATATACTTTGGTTTTAAAATTAATAGAGAGTGAGAGAGAAACCTATTTAGAGATTTAGGATTGTACAGATTTATTGTAATACGAGGGTGGGGTGACCAAGAAAAACGATGTTTTTAAATTTTTTTTTTTGCTTTATTTTTCAACATTCAAGTTAGCTGAGACCTGTACGATGTCAGCTGAACGTTTGCGAAATATTTTGTACAAGTATTTGAATATGGAAAGCTGTGTGCAAGGTGGGTGCTGCGTTTGCTAACGTTACACCAAAAACTGCTTCGAAAAACCATTTCTACCGACAATTTGGCGCTGTAATCGGAATCCAAACGAATTTTGGCGTCGATTCATAACTGTTGATGAGACTTAAATTAAATCGAATTAAATTAATTAATTCAATTAATTAAATTAATTAGAACACCGTTATGGGACATGTATCAGTTTTGATAGAGATTATGATGAAAAATATAGCAAAAAAAATTTAAAAACATTGTTTTCCTTGGTCAGGCCGGAAACTTTTTAACCCACCCTCGTATATGACTTTTTATATCATCTTTTAAAAGATTAGTTTAATTTATGGTACATATAAGAAGAATATGTTATTATTATTGGAGAATCATGAAATTTGGAACATGGACATTATTCAAAATTCGTAGTTTTCTATCAACTTTTTGATTTTTTTTCCTCTAAAGTGACCGTAAAAATAAAGATATAGGTTTGATAGTTTTTCACATGATTAAAAATTGTATAAAACTGCTTTATATAGAATTTCAGCTTGATTGAATAGCTGAAAGTATCAGAATTAATTTTTTAACACTGCAAATCTCACGCGCCAACACGTGACGTGGTGCCATCAACAAAGAGCCAAACATGCATTGGTTTAATAAATATTATTTATTAATTTAAATTTATAATTTATAATTAATTAAATTTAATTTAAATAGAATATTTGTGTTAATTAATCCAATTCAAATTTGCGAGATACTCGAGTGGAGACACTCCAGCTAATTTTGAGACAAAGTAGATTCGCCGAATGTCACAGTTAACATTTTAACTGCGTTGAAGGACTTTAATTCCATTTTTAACGCAAAATTTATCTCTATTTGTATCTATTCTTGTCAAATAAGGTAGCTTATAATGATGTTTGTTATCTTAATTATTATTTATTAAATGGATTTTGTAAGAAAATTTAAATTTTAACAAATTCCCATGTCATTGAATTAAACAAAAATGAAGAAAAAAAAAACAAAGTTTGAAATAGGTTGGAATCTAAAAGAGCTATTTAATGGTTGTGTGAACTCTTTTTCTTTTCTCTATGTTGTTTAATATTACCCGCACGTATTATATAAATATACCAATAGTTCCAAGAAACAACCAAAAGATTTTTTCTTGTAAAATAATGGAGTATAAGAAACTTGACATCATCCGGATTTTTTTTTTTTGTTTTTTTGTTTTTTCTTTAAAACGTTTCATTTCTTTTTTAGGATGATTTATTCAAGCAATATAATATTAAAATAATAATATTAATAAATTATTTCTGTGAGATTGTATTGTATCAACATACCTAAATAAAATATAAAATAATAATTTGTAATTTTTCAAGTACAAACATAATTCTTGTTAATTAAAATTTTTTAATCTTTTTCAAAATTTTAACGATTACGGTAATATAATTGTGGTATTAGAAAAAATTTATTTATAATAATTTATTAAATTTAATTAAAAAGACGCCATTGGGTGTGTGGGTAGCGAACCTGCCTCCCGGGCCTGGCAAGGGAATTTCCCTAGCTGGGGTCTATGGGACGGAGTCAACCCAGCCTCCGGGATCAACTTTGGGGAAAGCTACTTGATAGCGTCTCCGATCAAGAAAATCAAGGTAAAGGTTGAGAGGACCCGTTCTACTGACCATAGGACCCCTCATTGATATAACCGGCTTGATAAGGGTTGTCCTTGCGTAGGACGTACAAAGTCAGAGGTTTTTTTTTTATTAAATTTAATTAAAATATCCTACAATTCATGAATGATTAAAAAATTATTAGAATAATGAATTGAAAAACAAACAAAAGTGAAATAATATTAGCAAGATGAAGGTGATGTATGATCAGTATAACATATCTTCTCAACCTTTATCTTGATTTTCTTGATCGGAGACCGCTACTTCTTACTGCAAGTAGCTTCTAGGTGGATTTCGTATTGGACTACAGTGAAAAATTCCCATACTACGCCTGGGAATCAACTCAAAGTCTAAAGCCTTGATATCTAAACGCACGAAATATAATTTTGCTAAATGTTCATAATGTTTAAAATAAGAGAGTATAAAATAGGAATGAAAATTTTATAAGGATTAAAAAACAAAAATAATCGACGTTCAATGTGTAGTATGAGTAATATTTTTGGTTCATCATGTAAAGGTCTCAATGTAAAATATATATTTATTTATTCATTGAATTCAAGTATATGAAAAAAAAATTACATTTTTTTATTTATTTATAATTTTTAAATTTAATATTGAAATAAGAGTTTCATTTATATATAATAGTTAATATTATTTATTATTATTTCCAGACTTGTATGGTGCAATCGCCCAACTTCCCGGGGGTGTATCCCCGCAATTTGACTTGCTACTACGCAGTGCGCCAACACGAGGTGCCTGCCGGCAAACAGGCTCTCATCTCGGTTAGGCAACCCGACGGGCAGCTGGTCGCTATTCGCAGTGAATTGCAGGCAGCCAATCCGCAGCAGGTGCGTGCGTGCATCGGATTTTAATTCATTTTTCATGACAGTTTTTTTTTTTTTTTTTTTTTTTTCTTACCAAATTACATCTCACTTTAAGAAATAGAATAATAATCTTAAATGAATCAATAAGACTAAACAAAGTTAAAATAATATATTTTAAATATTGTAATTTATTAAATCGGACCGTTTAACTTTAAATAATAAATATAAAGGTAAGAGAAAAATCAATTTTTTACCTAATCATTAATTTTATTACATTTCAATCCAAAAAATTTAATTAAAATTTAAAAAAAAAATGAAATTATTATTTTAAAATATTGTTAAAATATAACAAAAATGTTTTTTTTTTGACAATAAGATTGTAGATAAATGAGTGTTCCATATAAATAAAAGGGTGGGGAGTGTGAAGAACGCCACAGGCGGTCTTAACGTCAAGTAATTTATGAGAAATAAGCTGGAGTGTCTCCACTCGACAATCTCACAAATTTGAATTGGATTAATTAACATATATTATATTTAAATTAAATTGAATTAATTATAAATTAAAATTAATAAATAATATTTATTAAACCAGCGCATGTTTGGCACTTTGTTGATGGCACCACGGTACGTGTTAGCGCGTGATTTACAGTGTTAAAAAATTAATTCCGGTACTTTCAGCGATTCAATCAAGCTGAAATTCTATATATAGCAGTTTTATACAATCTTTAGTCATATGAAAAACTATCAAACATATATCTTTATTTTTACGGTCACTTTAGAGGAAAAAAAGTCAAAACGTTGTAAGTAATGACCCTCTTCCGGCTGAGCTACATTTCTCCAAATTTGATAGAAAACTACGAATTTTGAATAATACCCGTATACCAAATTTCATTATTCTAGCTCAAACCATTTTTGAGTAATCTTGTCTTACACACAGACATTTTTCTCAACCTTAGTGAAAATGATTCAGGAACCTTCAAAACGTATAAAACCATCAAAATCTCGACATCGAAAATATTCGTGATCGCAATACTATCTGGCGAGATAATAAAGTTGAAAAGGGAAAGCGAGAGAAGAAGCAATCAATGTAAAAGTGAATTGCTATTTGCTTTAAATTCTTCGTGTTGGGTTTGAATCGTTTGTTTGTAAATCAAAATTCTACCAGTAATTCTAATTCATCGCATTTTTCAAATTTTTTTCATTATTTATGGTTTAAGTGTATGTGACCATTTACGTACCGTTTTGAATGGGATAGTACCGTTTTTTTATATGAAAGTAAAATAAATCCCTAAAGATCTAATTATTATATTATTATTTTTTTTTCTATTGGTTCTGTCCCTATAGAAGAATAATTTCAAGTATTAGTATGTTAATACAATATAATTTAATTTTTTTAATTTAATCTTATTTTGACTTGAGTTTATAATTTTTTATTTAATTAATATAAATAAAGGAAATAAGTAATATATAAATAGAAAAAAAATTGTTCATAGACCATTTCTAATTCTCAAATCTTCATTTTATTACAACGCCTCGTTTTTAACATTAAATGACTCGTTTTGGTCACCTTGAAAATATGAACACCCTATTTAACGTGCAAAACTTGTATAAAGTGGATGTAATATTTGTTTTAAAGATACCATGGTTGGTTTGGTGATATGATTATAAATTTTAACAGTTGAAACTTGTTTTTTTAAGAAATGTATTTATTTTTTCTACTTTGAGATTATTTTATGATTAGTTTAAGAATATTTACAATTATTTTAACAAGAACTTTAATTTTACAAATTAAGTTTAATTTTAATTCAATGATTTTCTTATGAACATATCACAAAATATATATTTGAAAATAAATATTTTGATGAAAAATAAAAATCAATCTATCCAAATACAGTAGAACCTCGATAACTCAAACCTCGGTAACTTAAAAGCCTCTATAAAAAAACAAAAAACAAAAAATAACCTTTCTTATTTTAAAATATAATAAAAATTGAAAATTATAAGATTCGTGAAATTTTATTTTGGGTAAAAAAAATAATAATTTATATTTAAAAGTAAAACAAATAAATTTTCAAATAATTTAATTAACAAAAAATAATTAATAAATATTTAATATTTTCATTTATAATTAAATTTTTATCAACGAGAACCAAATTTTAAGTTTAATTATTAAAAAAAAAATATATTACAATTAAAAAAATAAAATAAAATACCTTAGATCAGTGATTCTTAACTTTTTTTTTTTACCGCGGCACACTTTTAACGGTTTACGGCACACAAAGAAAAACATAAGTGTAAAAGTTTACCATATTGAAAAAAAGTGTTCCCAAAAAGAGTTTTTTTTTTTTTTTTTTTTTTTTTTTAAGAACCAAATTGAAAAAATTTAGAAAAAAGTCGGAAATGTTTAAGAGCCTATTTACATTTGTAATAATCTCGCGGCACAGTGGTTGAGAATCACTGCCTTAGATCCTGAGTTAAAAAATAAAGAAACTATTAAAAACAAAAACCATAAAAATTAATGAAATTATTATAAAGAACGAAAAAAAAATATCAAAATTATTAAAAGCAACTAACCAAAGAAAACAAATATATAAAAGATTTCAAAACAAAATGGATTCTAAAATTGAAAAATCGAGTGTATGGAACAAAATTATCAAACAATGACAGCAACAACTTTCCTCCAACCATCTTTATGATACTTGATCTATGTCCCTTCCTTCCATTACTATTCTCTGTCAAATCTATCACATCTATTTTTATATTAACATTTTGCTCTCTCTCTCTGTTAATTAAAAATTAAATAATTTATATCTGTTCATTGATTTCCAAGTTGAGTTCCATGTTCAATAAAATTCTTAATTCACTCTTTAACGATTCGGAGACTTCTCAATAATAATGGGCTGGTAAACACAATTGATGGATGAATAACCGATAGTATTGATTTTAACTTTAAGTAGATAAATATAGAATTAGATTAATTTAATTTAAAAAAAAATATAATAATAATAATCTCTTACTAGGCATTATATTGAAATTTGATTTGTTTAAATTAATGTGGTGGTAAACAAAAAATATGTTTGCTGTTTTCTAAACCCACCATTTGTCATCTGTCTTTGAAATGAATGAAATTGATAAGGAGATCTCGAGTCATACAAGCGTTCTATTAATAATATGCCTCGTCACTATTAATTCGGTGATCATTTATTATTTAGTATTATCTCTGGTAAAGCAAAAGCAAAAAAAATAAAATGGATCTTCGCAGTGGTAAAATTTGTTAGAAAAAAAAATTAGCTGGAGTGTCTTTACTCGACTATCTCGCAATTTGAATTGGAATAAATAACATAATATATTATATTTAAATTTAATTTAATTAATTATAAATTATAAATTTAAATTAATAAATAATATTTATTAAACCAGCACTTCTTTGGCTCTTTGTTGATCGTATCACGTCACGTGTTGGCGCGTGAGATTTGCAGTGTTAAAAAATTAATTCTGGTACTTTCAGCGATTCAATCAAGCTGAAATTCTATATATAGAAGTTTTATACAATATTTAATCATCTGAAAAACAATCAAACATAATTCTTTATTTTCACGGTCAGTTTAGAGGAAAAAAAAATCAAAACATTTTAGGTAATGACCCTCTTCCGGTTGAGCTACATTTTTCAAATCAATTAAAGAAAACTACGAATTTTGAATAATGCCCGTTTACCAAATTTCATGATTCTAGCTCAGACCGTTTTGCGTAATCTTGTCTACATCAAGAAAATATACTCAAAATGTATAGGAGACATATAGAATACATGGGGGAAATTAATTAATTTTTATTAATTAAACTAAAAGAGATCATGCAAAAAGTCATAAGCAAAAGTTGTTTAGAATCATACAAGGAATCCGTCAAGGTAAGTTTCATGAACCCACCTAGCTGCGGGAGTCAACGGAATAATTACCATCACACCTACACACACACACACACACAAAGACATTTTTCTCAACCTTAGTGAAAATGATTCAGAAACCTTCAAAACGTATAAAAACATTAAAATCTCAACATCGAAAATTTTCGTAATCGTAATACTCTATCTCTGATAGTAAAAAATGATAACACAAAATTATACTTATAAAAAATTTAATAATAATTTAAAAAGTTTAGTTTTAAATGATATTGAAAATTAAAATTAAAATAAATGTATATTAAATCAGTGCGTGTTTGGTTCTTTGTTGATGGCACCATGTCACTTGCTGGCGCGTGATTTGCGGTCGTGTTAAAAAATTAATTCCGATTGTTTAAAATGATTCCGCTAGGGACAGTGAGCCGCGAGCTGCTCTTGAATGGACAACACGGAGAATTATATAAACTTTAAAAAATTAATTTCTGCGGTTATTGATAAGATATTAATAAAATTTATAGCCTATGTTACTCTAGAG
The DNA here is from genome assembly GCA_963082975.1 of Labia minor. Classification (NCBI taxonomy): domain Eukaryota; kingdom Metazoa; phylum Arthropoda; class Insecta; order Dermaptera; family Spongiphoridae; genus Labia; species Labia minor. The sequence continues at coordinate 5,956,164 of OY720349.1, forward strand.
GTATATAAGAATATTGTGATGTAATTTCATAGAAATCGGTTCATTGAGTCTATAAAAAAGTAATTTTCCGGACAGACAGACAGACAGACAGACATGAAAAATTCTAAAGTCACTTTTGGATTCTAGAGGTCATGAAACGCGAAGATATGCAAAAAATTTTAAATTCTGAGCAATGTGCAGACAAAAACCTTTTTTTTTATATATAGATATATAGATCGATATTTTGGTGAATTCTCTGAAAGACCATTTATTTCTATTCCAATTGATTTTTTCTTTTATAAGGGACCCCGAGGATTACGAACTTGGAATGCCTGTGATGAGGTGCATGACTTTGTCACCGTCTACGATGGCTACACGACAAGGGATGCGGCGCTTGTTAAATTGTGTGGTGGCGGAGCTCCTGTTCCTGCAGCAACCTCAAGCGGACCAGAATTACTAGTGGAATTCACCACAGCGCCATACGGAACTTTCCATTATCCAATGGCACTTAAAGCCCTTCATGGTTTCCAATTACAAGTTGATGTAAGCCTAAAGCACATTTAATAAATTGATTTCATAATTATAAGACAACAGAATTTAGATGATAGCTACTATAAATATTATAAATTTTTTAATGATTTCAAATTTTTCAAATTTATGATTATTATTATTATTATTATTAATATTATTATTATTATTATTGCTAATTGATTAATTTTATTAAAAAATGATTTTTTTTCCAATTTATCTATTATACCAGTGGTTCTCAACCTTTTTTTTTTACTGCGGCACACTTTTAACGGTTTAAAAATTTGGCGGCACACAAAGAAAAAGATAAGTGTAAAACCATATTGAACCGGAAATGTTTAAGAGCCTAGTCCCAAAAACGTTTTACCTTTTTTTTTTAGAACCAATTTGAAAAAATTTAGAAAAAAAAGTCGGAAATGTTTAAGAGCCTCATAATCTCGCGGCACACTTTTGAAAATCTCGCGGCACAACGGTTGAGAAACACTGTATTATACAATTCATTTCATATTGTAATGTTAGTGAAATTGTATAGTTAAATAAATAAAATAAAAAATATTTCTAATTTTATACCTATATATATATATAAAAAAAAATTTATAATTTAAGTGTATATTAATATTTATTTTTAAATATATATAATAGTAGATTAACTAAAAAAAGTTTATTAACTTCTTTAACTTTAAAATTTTTTCAAAATAACAAATAAAAAATAAATTAAAAAAAGTCCTTTATTATTCGTGGTTTTGCTTGGGGCTGAATCTAGGCGAGCATAATTATTGGGCTTGAGCCAAAATTCAAACATCCAAAACAGGAACGATTGAATTAATGTATGATAATGAATGAGAAGAAATGTGAAAAAAATATAATAATATGATTTTTCATCAATAGAATATTTACAGAGTAGTAAGATTTTATAAACTCACTTTGTAATCAATTAATTTGAGGTAATACTTACATGTATTGACTAAAAATATGACAATTTAAAAAAAAAAATCTATAAAAAGGACTAATATTAAAAAAAACATACAACATATTAATAAAATACCTATAATGTTAAAAATTAAGCAAAAATGGGAATAAATTATTTAAAATTTTAATCAAAGCATCACTGGAACAAATAATACATTTATTTACTCTTAATTAATATTTCTAAATATTTTAATATATTTTATTTTATTTTTTTTTCTAAATAATAAAAAAAAAATTCAATAAATGTATAATACATCAAATTAAATATAAAATAGAAGGAGAAAGGTGTGAGTTAAATAATAGAATTGAATAATGACTAATATTTGAAAATAAAATAATATTCTTCTATATCAGGGGTTCTCAACCTTTTAGACTCTGCTCTGATGTGAGGTCACACCCCCCTGTTTCAGAGTGTCTCAAAATCATCTGACCTTTTTTTAGGACCATTTTGAAAAAAATTGAAAAAAAAACAATTTTTTTTACAACAAAATTTTCAAAAGTTTGCGGGCTCTTGATATGCTCGCCCCCCCCCCCCCCCCTAGAATGTGATTATGCCCCCCAGGTTGAGAATCGCTGTTCTATATCATAGGTTCCAAAAATTTTTGTGTCGTAGACCCCTTGCCATGTTTTTGGAATTTGATATTGATTTTTTATAAAAAAAATTTACCCTCTTTTTTAGAGCCTTATTGAAAAATCAAAAATGTTTTAAGAGCCATGTCGGAAAAACAATTTACCTTTTTTTTAGAGCCAGGAAAACATGTAGACCCCCATGGACCCCCAAATTTGTTATTCGCTGGCGTAAACCCGATATAGACCACTTTGGGAACCTCTGTTCTATATGATCAATTTATTTTTATGTGATTTAATGTAGAATATTCGTTAAATTCCTACAGAAAATATTTATATTATTAAAAAAAAAACATTTGGGAATGCTAGGAAGCATTACTATCAACGAACTTTTATTCATATTTATCACAAAATTGCATAAATAATTCCAATTTATATGATCTTAATACTCTTATATTGTGAGAATTAGATAAATAATGTAGAGAGCAAAAAATATTTAAAAATTTCTTTAATATTGACGCAACATTTATAAATTTAATTGTTTATTAATATTTTGTTATTAATTATTAATTAATATCTTTAATTTACTTTCTTAATATTCCCGGTAATTTTCTTAATGTTCCCGGGCATTTTTTTAATGTTTACAATAATTTCTAAACATTTTTTCTTTACAATTTTACATTATAATAACACTAATTACAGTAGTTATAATATATGGGAAATTTTCAACTTTGACCGCCGATTTGACCATGTTCCCAACTTATCTCGTTTTATTATATGGGTGTGAGGCATGGTCTATGACATTGGGAGACGAGAGTAGATTTAGAGTATTGGAAAATAGGAACAGAATATGCATCTCCAGAGCCATCTTTGAAGATGCATTGAAATTTGTAATATAATTTAATTGATTATATAATATTAAATGTTAAACTTAATTTGAAAAACCAACACCACTTTACATTTATACTTTTTTAAGCTCTACTCGAATTCAAAATGAAAATTTAAAAAATCGAAATTTTTTGGCGACAGACATACAGGCATATCGATTTTATAAACGAACTAAAAATTCGTTGAAAATACTTCTTTCAACGATTCTATAGTTTTATAAAGTATAAGATAGATAAATATTTATAAAAGAAAAATAAAATAAAATTGAGATAATCAAGAGGTGGATTATTACATCATCTCAAATATAGTTATAGTCATATATTACATACCATATATATAAAAGAAAACGCAAAGAAATTATAAGCAAAATTATTATTATTATTATTATTTTCTAGGTAAGGTTTGTTGATGCAGGTTCTCCTACCTATGCTCGACATAAAAAATGTGAATTTGTTATTCGAGGACCTGGTAAAGGTATACTTGAAACCCCTCGACATTCACTTCCACCAAATACCACCTGTGTCTATCATTTGATGGGAAACGAAGAGGTTCAACAGACGACAACCCTATCAGCGAGGAGGTAAGTTTCAATTATCAGATCACATTTTTTATTTATCTAATAACCATTTGAATTTTAACTAAAAATGTTATAAAAAATAAAAATTAATATTTAATTTAGAAGGATAATAATAATAGTCGAGAACAATTGAAAGTTTCAGGGTTGTAATTGGGTAATACAATAAAGGGGCTTATCTCGTTTAATTATATGGGTGTGAGGCATGGTCTATGACATTGGGAGAAGAGAGTAGATTTAGAGTCTTGGAAAATAGGTAAAGAATATGCATCTCCAAAGCCATCTTTAAAGATGCATTGAAATTTGTAACATAATTTAATTGATTATGTAATATTAAATGTTAAACTTAATTTGATATTTAAAAATTTCCAAATATATTTGTTATCCGTTAACATTGATTATATATATTATTATATAATGTTATATATTTTATATTTTTTCAATTTTCATGAATAAAAAATAATTTAATATTTAATTGAATTTTCTGTTTGAAATTATTAAAGTTGATCATTTCCGACACTACTTAATTTATAGACTTTATATTTAATTCAATTATTTTTGAACATTTTTATAACGCTTTTCAGATATCTTCTCATCATTTATTTATCTGTATATAATCTGATTTTTTTTTATAATTCATAAAATTAAAATTGTATTTAAATGATTTAAAAAAATCTTTTTTGGAATTTTGTTTGTCTGAATATTTTTTTTTATCATTTAAAATTTTCTAGATTTGTAAATTATAAAATAGATTTTTCAAATAAAAAAAAAATTACTATCTCACTTAAATAAATGAATGTTCTCTTAAAATGATCTTTGATAAAAGAAGAAAAACGCGTCAAAAGATAAATAAATTCAGAATATTTAATGATAATTTCATTCCAATTATAGATAAAATGGAAGATTTCTTAAAATAAACATCTTAGAATATTAATACAATAAATGAACGGAAAAATACAATATGGGATAAGTATTCAAAAGATATATATATATATACGATACATATAAAGAAATCAAATATCCGAAGATAAAAAAAAAATGTTGTTAAGGTATTATACCAGGTGTAGAAGTATAAAACCTGAATTTTCCTATAGATAGTCAATTTAAAGACGGTAAGACCGCTTCTGTAGTGCCATCTTCTCCTTTTAACAACTGACGAAGTTTGTCACCACATAAGTTTCATTCACCGGTATATTTTTCTATAACCTCAAATTCTGTGCCTACAGCATTGGTTTTCCGCTATCATTTGAAAAAAACTGCTGCAGAATCAGCTAGAATGTTTTTCGAAGCATACAGTGAACATTCTCTTGAAAAAACTCAATCCTTTGAGTGGTTTAAAAAATTTAAAAGTGAGATGATTTTGACGTGAGAAACGAGGAACGTGGGAAACCACCGAAAAAGTGTAAAAAAAGGGTATAATATATTATCAGCTACTAAAACCTGGCGAAAGCGTTAACACTAATCGCTATCAACAACAAATGATCGATATGAATCGAGTAATACGAGAAAAACAACCGGAATATGCAAAAGGCAACATAATGTAATTTTGCTTTATGATAATGTCCCCTCACACACAACAAAACGGGTCACAGATACGATCGAGGAGATCAATTGGGAAATACTAGCGCATGCGGCTTATTCTCCAGACTTGGCTCCGTCTGATTACCATCTATTCTCATCATTGGGACATACACTTGCCGAATAACACTTGGATTCGTATGAAAATGTACGACATCTGGTTCCCTTCAAAGAAAGAATTGTTTTTTTTTGTGGCATTCATAAGCTGCCGAAGAGGTGGGGAAAATGTAAAATTCCAATGTAGACTATTTTGAAAAAAATGGTAAATATAAAAATTTATAAATTTGCAAAAAAAAAAACATAATCAAGTTATAACTAATTTAAAAAAGTTTACAAACTTCCACTTATTATTTCATATGAAACTTTTTCTTTTTTTTAATCATTAATTGATTTATTGATTTGTGATTGTGATTGTTTATATATTCTTTTATTTATTTTTTTTAATGACAAAAATACTTCTTTCCAGATCAAAACCTCGCTACCGTATTTGGTTGAGTGTTCTCAAATTCCATGTGCCGACACCTGACACCGAAGAGTGTGCTACGCAATTGTCGGTTTGGGATGGAGCTCTTGATCCACCCCCTCTACCATGCAATGACGTATATTGGTAAGTAATATACTAAAATATAATAGCAAACTTGAAAAAAATTCAAATTATTTACTTAAAAAAAATATTTACCAGCAAAGTCAATGTTAGATTATCAAATGTATTCGTTAAAAAATAATTATTCATTTCATTATAATTTACTTCAAACTCTTTTTATAACTTTTGTCATAACTTCACTTGGCGTCTGTCTCTCTGTCTGTCTGTTCGCTCTTTTGACAAATTGAAATTGATTTTTCATCAACTTTTTATTGAGATAGACTTTTGAAAATTTTTATAGATATTTCAATGGATCCCTAGAAGGTATAAAAGTAATATAACTGAATTATAATTAATTAATTGTAATTAATTAGCGAGTAATTACTTTTAGTACTTAACTAACTCTTTTTGTATTGCTCCGATTAATTTTTTTTCAACGGATTCTGAAGGAGAAATTGATTTGAGGATAGATTTTCATTTTGAATGTAATTAAGAATATTTTAAAGCATTGAAATTAATGATGAATTCTTATTAATCAGTGATGAGGGGTCAGATGGTATAGAGAAAATGTCTTTTTTTATACATTATATATGTCCCCTATAGAAAGGAAACAAAACAATAGAATAACCTTTTTTTATGAAGACAACATATATATATATATATATATATATATATATATAAGATATACATTTATATATATATATATTTATATGTATATATACATTTATATATATATATATATATATGTATATCTTATATATATATATATATATATATATATATATAAGATATACATTTATATATATATATATTTATATGTATATATACATTTATATATATATTAATGTATATATTTATATATGTTTTTGACAACTGAAATAGTTAGTCACGTTTTGGATGTTCTTAAATTTTTTCCTTAAAAAAAATAAGAATACTACAAGGAAGTTATGCAACGTTTCTGTTAAGCAATACGGTTCAAAAGATCAGAATTGTGGAAAAACAAATCATGGATTCTGCACCAGCTCACTCACTCATTGCTTGTTCGTAATTTTATGGCCCAGAACAACCCCGTAATCATGCCTTAACCACCGTATTCACCAGATTTGGCTCCCTGTGACTTTTTCCTATTCCCAAAACTGAAGGAACAAATGAAAGAAAAGTGTTCTGGGCCAAAGAAAGATATCGGAATCGAAGAATAAGCTGGTGGCCATACCGAAAAGCGCATTTCAGAAGTGTTTCGACGATTGCAAGAAGCGCTGGCATATGTGCATTATATCTGAAAGGGACACAAAATGGATATTGATCAATAAATAATTCAAAATTCCCCTTTTTTTTAAACAGACCTCTTATTATGTTACCTTTTAAATTGAATCCATTATAGGAATATTAAAATTAGAACAAATTTTATTATAGAGAAGATAAATCCAATTCCAATCAAGCACCCCTTAATTTATGCAACTTTTTTTTTTCCTTTATTTTATTTACAATCAGCTCAGTTTTGGAGCTATAAGTAAATTTGATAATAATTTATTTACATACACTCTCACACTCAGACACTCATACATATAATCATTCATTCTCACCATCACACATCACTTGAAGAGAAAGTCGGCCATCGGCAACTTTTAATATAATTTATCAGATTTATCAATTGAAAAATTTTTTTTTACCTCAGTTATATATGATTTTACTAATAATATT